>JASDQU010737173.1:133150-143830 GCA_032191745.1 Picea mariana | reverse complement strand
TTCAGGCGATCATGACTCATCACAGGGTTTTCATGGCTCAGTAGTAGTCATGTTCATCATCTTCAGTTTTGACAGCCTTCATTTGTTCCTTTCTGAACATGTCTTTTCTTCTCACCTGTATCACAGGTATACAAAATTCATGAGACATCATTATCAATTCTAACTTTCAAAATTTGATTGCAAACCTGTCACCCACAGATTTGTCCATTCTCACAATTTGTTTTCATATTTGTTCTGTAGAGGAACCAAATTCATAATTATGGGACTTTCCTTCCCATAATGGTTTGGCTCAGCAGAAAATTGGCCTTCATTATGGGCTTACAATGCTGCCATATCCAAGACCCCTTTGCTTCTTGCACTTTCAACTTGCTGCCATATCCATGACCCTCTTCTTCCTGCAATTCATTCCTCATATGGTTTAGTCAGTTTTTTTTTTCTTCTTAAAACAGGATCCATGCTTCCTGCTATAGGCCGATCACGACCCCAAATTAGTACATATTAAACTTAAAAGTTTCGCATGAATGCGCCCACACATTATGCCTTCATTAATATCTAGGGTGCCAACACTCATGGTCACCCACATTTGATTTTCTCTAACACCTATACCTTGTGAGTAAAAATGTTGGAAGGTCCTCCTTCCTCAATGAGGAATCCATTGTTTGTCTTTTATGCAAATATGCATTTCCTGGAAGTAATTCCAAGAAACGCGCTATCTATGAGCACTTTTGTTTCTAATCATTTCTTGATTGGTCCATGTGTTCATGACATATCAGTTCATGAATTCTTCTGAAGGTTACAATCAGTCTTTTAGTACCAGAGGTTCATACCTCCATTATTCAGGTCATCCTCCCCGAATCATACCCTACTCGGGTATCCAAGGCATACAACTACCCTTTCAATTTTTCAGGTCTAACATGCAAATAATAAAATAATTTCAGAAGGGGTTCTTACCAAATTCCTTCATACCCTATGACACACAGGCAAGAATATCTTTATACCGGTTCTTGGATACTAGCACCCTCTCCTTTGTTTTCTACCTTATCAGTAGTGCTTTAGCGGGATTTTTTTCACAGTCCCGTCAGCAACCTTTTGATTGGGGTCTTTCCATGGTCACCCCCTGCTTGAGGTTGTTCATTGTTGGAATCTGTCTTTCTCAACAGTTCCAATATTACTCCTTTCTACACATGACATACACCATAGGCATATTAATCGTCATGTAATAAAAATGCAATTATCATAGCATTTGATTAGTAAAAAAATTTTCATGCACGTCTAGCATATCTGCATGCACTTCATCACATTATCTTTAATGTTTTTCATGAGTGTAATATAAGAGTTCTCAATTGTTTTAACAACATTACAACCATCATTACTATGGTGTCAAAGCATTTTCGTTCATCAATGTACTGGCTTTCTCATCCCATAGAAGCGTGATGCACAGTCAAGGAAAGAATTGAGGGCTCTCCCCTTCTTCCAATTCTTTCTACATCGCCTGGGGATTTTCAGTCAAGTCAAGCTACCTCTAAGGTCTCATTTCCTTTCCTTAATCACAGCTTCAACCAAGCCGTATCAGATAAACATCCCCATTTATCCATTCAATCATACCCAGGGGTTTACTGGCCTCTTACCAACCATAGTGGTTTCCACAACTGCTCTTTTCTGAGCAGCCCTGGGTTAGGCTCATCTTAACTCTTAGGATACTACAACATGCTTTAATAGAAACTATCTACTCATAAAGAATCAGGAATGTGTGCATCCTACTCACTTCCATTAGGTTATCAGAATGGTCAATATTCAGTTATTAGTCTTCTATTACTTACATGATTCTTCCAAAAATGTAATTCAGGATTCTTATACATGGACAGGCCTTGCAGCCCATTGTTCAATCCTTCAACAATTATCAAGGTTGTGAATCTATTCCTCTGACAGAGACCTTATACAGTTCCTCCACCGGGAACTCCTTCAGCATGCAACTTCCTCGTTGCAAATCCATCACCACTGTGATGGCCTCAACCTTGAGTTTGCCTTTTTGTGGTCTACCAAATATTCCCCTTAAGGAATATAAACATAAATCTTTGTTAATTTACATCTATGATGTTCTTAACCACTTTCACAATCCTAAGCCTGCATGTAGCTATCATAGGTATACTTCATAGCCTACATACATTTCTATTTTTTTTTTAAATCAGTCATCTCAGGATTGGTCACCATCCTTCTCATGTGATCTGCAAAGGCATAAACATTTGCCTCTTATCATGACAACAGAGCATCTTTGCTCGTTTACTCTTTCCTTTAATTGTACTGGATTTTCCTGGGGATATGGAGTACATTCCCTTTAAGCTATACTTCAAGACAGATCCTTCACGACTCTTCAGAACAGAGTCAACCATGCATCCATGGTATTCATTCAATTTTGGCAAGTGTAAGTCTTTCCTCACGTTTCACTCATCAGGGTCATCATGTTGGGCCTTTAGTATATTTATACTCCTACATCATACATGTGCATTACTTGCATGTTCTATATATCATTCGTACCTCCCTGGTATGAGTATCAGGCTTCTTAATAGGAAGATCCTCGGTGCATTAAACTCATGCACTATTCATCATACTGGCTTACACCCTCTCCTCATGCGACCACCGGCGGTGACCATGATCCGAATTTAAAAGGCCCTTCGCATTTCACGATTTCAGAATTCCTGTTGCAAGGATTTCTGTTTCCTTCATTCCCGAAATATGAAAACCCAAAATACCAAGGCTAAGGTTTTCTCGGCTCTTTCATCTACATGACCCTTCGCTCGAAATCTGGGGTCAATTATCAGAAACGCGTCAGGATCCCGTATTTTGGTGAATCCGTAGACAACGCTCCACCGTTTCCCAAACTTCTATTCTATGCAGGCCTGACAAGTATAGATCCCACGGTCCAGATATCTCTGGCAATCATCGGTCCTAATTAACTCGGTGATTTACCTGGCACAACTTTGGGAAGTCTACACTTCCATTTTCCCCATAGATGAAACCTCGAAGCTCTATATCAACGACTCTTGTTGATTTCGATCTAACGGATATTATTCCTCCTGAGCTTATGACTGATGAGAGGTTATCAACCTTATCCTCGCTGATTAATTAGGTCTAACGGTCACCAACGGTTGTGATTATGTCGTGATTTCACATTTCACGACTTCGGGACTTCTATTATGGAGAACCTCGAATCCTTCGATCTCAAAAATTGCAAATTTTTCTCTGGACGATCAATGGTCCAATTCGCTCCTTGATCAATGACTATGATCTTTTCCTGAATTTCTCATTGCTTCTCCCAAGCCTTTTGGTCTTGTGAAATTCCAGTATCTCCTCGCAACTAACTAGTGTGCTATTTCCCAAGATCGAACAACCCGAAACGTTTCAGTTCTTTCTGAATGGATCTTGACTCTAGATCCCATCCAATCTTCAAAATTCTTTCCTGAAGGATTTCTCCTACTACATCTTCTGAGATTTTTAAGTTACTTACAGGACAAATCTCATAGTCCCAACTCATACGGGTGTTACCCTCTCTTTATGGAAACGACCAACAAGGGTCACTCTTGGAAATTAGCAACAGTCTCAAAGGAATCCTCAAACAGGTTATCCTCACTGTCGATTCTAACCATTATAGGTTAGGTAAAACTGGCCCTACATATTTTCACTAGTCCTCTCAATCATGAGGAATTATATGCTCATGATTTAGTCTCTTAATAATACAGTGGCCATAACTTTCTAGGGATCCTACCAGTCCTTACCATATTTCTCAAATCATGAAGGGGTTCTTCCTTTGGGTATTAATCCTTACCTAACCAACCATCTTAATCACAAGAGACTCTACCTGCTTTAGTAGGTAGCCATCATTACATTAAATCAGAACAACTCAGTTTATGTCCCTTGTCTGGCTCGTGTAGCTTCATAGCACAATTTATTCCACCTTTGTTATTGGCACTCAGATCTTATCAGTAATAATGATCAGTGCATCTCTACACCTATGAGAGTAGTTACCTTCTTAACAGAGGGTTATAGAAATTTCCAGATTACAGTCTAATTCTGCAATCCTTCTTCTTAAAAAGAAAACGCAGATAATAATATCTTCTAACGCGGCTCGTACCTGATCCCAAGCAGGCCAAGTGTTGTAACCATGCTCTGATACCACTTTGTCACATACCCATTACCAAATCAAAGTTTTTCGTTGTTTTCTACAAACTCAGAGCCCCGAGATATCTATGGAGGCCTAGCGTAAGCTAGCTCTTTCTCTGTCGGCTCCCATGTGATCGTAGGTCATGATCACAGGTCAAATAATCATGGCGCCTCTTGGTATTTTGCAACTCAGCGCCATAGGAATGTCGAATCATTCGACTCTACAACCACCGAATACTGACAGGGCTAGCAAATGGCTAACGGGAACAGATCCCAACAGGGCTAGAGAACCGCTAATGAGAATGGGCCCCGTCACGTGGTTAAGTGGAGTACAGATGGCAGAGAGGGAAATTCGAAACAGTGGTCGATGTGACAGGAGGGGGCCCCACTTTACACACCAAACCATTCCGGACCCCCCCCCCCATTAAAGGCAGAATGGCAAGGGGGGTCCAGAATCCAACCAAGCACCGTTGATCAAGGTGAAATAATCTCGACCATTTGAGAGTTGTGCGTCCAATTCCAGACCCCCGCCCATTAACGACAGAACGACAAGGGGGGTCCAAAACGAAGCCTCAATCGTAGATCTGGGTGGGTGTACTCTGGCTATCCATATCTTCTCGCTACTTACCTTAATCCACATTCATGCCCCAACTTAAAGCCATCCTCTCTTCCTCACATCTGACGGTAATTACAGACCCGGAGATTCCCCAAAGGAATCTCGTCCATTCATCAAGATTTAACCACATGTTAACATCTCCATATTATAGGTTGGGATTTATCAAGGCGAGAGCCCAACCTCTCATCAACGAAACTCTTGAATCCTCAATTCCCGATTTCCCGATATGGGTAATCTCTTGACACGTAGCCTCCTTAAGTTGGACGGTCCAGATCTATCCCAGGATTTCCATAATGTAAATTCTCTATCTCTCGTCACCAGAACTCTCGATTTCCCGACTCCATTTTCCTGAAATGGATAATCTCTTGACACGTGGCCTCCGTTATTCAGATGGTCTAGATCTATCCTGGGGTTTCCACAATGAAAAGTCTCAATCTCTTGTCACCAGGACTCCCAATTTCCCGACTCCCAGTTTCCCGAAATGGATAATCTCTTGACACGTGGCCTCCATTATTTAGACGGTCCAGATCTATCCCAGGGTTTCCACAATGGAAAGTCTCAAACTCTTGTCACTAGTACTCCCGATTTCCTGACTCCCGGTTTCCTGAAATGGATAATCTCTTGACACGTCCAACAACTGTTAGGTTTTTGAGCCGAGATCTGATGACTCAGATAGGTTCCTAACTTGTGGGCTCCGCCACGACTTCCTGGATTTGGAAAATCAATGGTCTGGATGTTCTCATGGACCTTGGGGATCTACGATCCCGATTTCTTCGCTACCCATGAAGACACAGAGAAACCAAGTGGTAAGGCATTTAACACCCTACTTTCTCCTACCAATCTAATGGTCGTGTGTGACCATAGATTTCCTGATGGGATATCATCCGTCAATCAATACCTGTCAGGGTTAAGGTGCTCAACACTCCATCTTATTCTTTTGATCTGATGGTCGTGAACGACCACAAATCTCCTGATGGAATCTCGTCCGTTGATTTGATAATTATCAGGAATTTCTTAAGGCCTTGCATCTTCATGTCCTCCTTCTAGGTTCTTGATGTTTTTTCCAAGAAGGGTATCTCTATGGGGAAGTTCACCCAGGGTACTATTTGAGGCAGATAAGGGTATCTTTCCCCTGAGGACCAGACATGAAGTATGAATTAGATCAGTATACATATAAACAATGATTTAAGAGAACATAAGCCATACGTAGTCTTTCCATCTAAACATACAACTATCAATACTAATCAAGACACCATACAGACATCCTTATAATGAAATCATTCACAGTTTCACAACTTATGATCATAAATGTTAGAATACATATATTTCAAGATGACAAAGGCAAAACACTTATCAGAAAGTAACACCAGGGGTTATGCAACTGCTGAGAAGGGTGCTCGTTTCCACCCAACCGTAGGCTCAGTGACTCCCAGCAGATTTACCATTGGCCACCCCCGAGCTGAGACCACGATGCTGTGACACTGCATCTCTATCTGCCANGCCAATGGTAAATCTGCTGGGAGTCACTGAGCCTACGGTTGGGTGGAAACGAGCAGATTTACCATTGGCCACCCCCGAGCTGAGACCACGATGCTGTGACACTGCATCTCTATCTGCCAGTGACCAGAAGCGAAGGTTACTCTCCTTCCTCTCTGCTATCACTCACTCCGCATATCGCTAGATCTCTCCCCTCGCGTCTGCCCCCCCCCAATTGCTTCTTCCCCACACCTTATCCTCTTGCGAGGTTGCATGTGGCGCGATTACCCTCACGCTGGTCAGGCGTGATGGCTCTATGGATGGGCGGTTCACCTCCCATCCCTCATTGAGCCATCTACCTACCATCCTATGAGACATTTAATTCGGGGCCAACGAGTCGCTTTTGGTTCTCTGGGCCAGTGAAGTCCAAATACGGTATTAATTCTCGGTGGAATTTAACACCACCTTTCCAGGTCCCTTCCACTGCCATCATGGTCTCTTTTTCAGCACATCCCCTCTCAGAAGTCCTGCAATATGAATTCGTAATGTTATTACATTCATCGACCTTCTTCATAAGGTCCATTCACATCTTACATTCACATTTTCATCATGCTTTAGGATGGTAATTCCTATATTAGGATTAATTACAAATTTGGGGGAAACAGGATGTTACAAGATAGAACTGTCAGGGAGAGAAAAAGTGATGGAGGGAATGGTCTTATCTAGAAAATACCTCTCCCAAGATGAATGTTTAAAATATGAGGGATAGTAAAGTTTTAACTTACTCATATATAAGTCGAAAAGGGTTCATGTGGGATACGCTTCCGACACTGGAATAAACGAGCCCACCTCTTCTACATCCCCATCACTCATGTACAAATCATTGACCTGTGTGTCCATGGAGTCTTCCACATCCCCAGTATTGTTCCATGAAGGACAATCATGTATGCGATGCCTAGTCCTTCTACAAGAACTACAACGAAAAGGCAGACCCTGATAGTCAAGTCATTGCACCATCACTTGTCCTCTCCACTCCAGTTCCAAAGACTCTATAAGACCATCATGGATGTCTACTTCAACCAATATTCATGCCATGTGTTTATTTGGATTTCATATTCCCTTTTCATCGTATTTGAGAAATCGTCCTATCAGATTCCCAATGGCCTTCAAGGCACCCTTATTACAAAGGTTGAGTGGAAGTTAGGGTAATAGAACCCAGACATGCTGAAAGATGAAGTACTCCATGACAGGGTCGAAACAGGTGTGCCACCTCTTTAACATGACACTACCACCCTCATAGTCCCAAAAACCATTTAAAATTGTCTCAGCATCTTCCGAGATCTTGAACACTAAATTGAACCATCCCGAAGGCAAGGTAAGGTATTTTGGTATGTACCCAATGATGGGTATCCATGTTTTCTTCATCTACTATGAGAACGAGATCTCATACTTTGTCTTATATGCGAACCTCCCAAATTACACGCAGAGAGATAGGTTTACCATTTCTTCCAACCCCACATCCATGCCTATGACCAACCTCCTTCTAAATTTTTTGGGTTTCCAGACCCGAGTCACCTTCTTCTTTGCTTCTCCTTAACCCACAATCTTCCTCTCTGTTTATTATCCTTCCTTTCATTGGAAAAATTGTTGAACTTTCTAGCCTGAACTGGGGAAGCCGCAAACCTGCTATCCTATGTTACAAATTCTCCTACAGGCTTCCCGTGTTGCTCAGGACTCCTTCCCGAAAAATGACCAGATACTATTGAATGATCAAATGCAGTCGCATCCAAAATCTGTTGGTAATGTGGTTGTTTCAAAATCTCTCCAGTCACACTAGGTGATAACACATTTTGGTTTGTATTCTCCTCACCACCCTGTTCACTTAACCGAGCCACCTTGGAAGGTGATAGTAAATGCCCACTCTATGCGTTGTCCAAGGTAAGGTATTACTTCATGTAGAGGTTACTTTCTCCTTTCTTAATAAATTCCCCATCTGAAATGAAGGGACATTCATGTGGCCAGTTTACCTCGTCTACAACGCCCCAGGGGACTCTGACTTCTTCCGCTATCCAGAGGGAGGATCAACAGTTTGGATGTAGTACAAAACAAAGATATATTCAATAATAAATAATTGATGTTCCGCATGGACACCTACTTAACCAAAAACCATTATCAATGAATATTTATGGTTGTTGTTGATAACGATTGTTGTATCAGTCAAAACTATTATCAATGAATATTTTGAACGATAATCATATGAATAGGAGGCTTCCATCATCATTAGCATAAGCCTATAATTGATCTCCATTACATATGAATGGAAAAATTGAGGTAGAACTATCAATAACACATATTATGTCGTCATCTATGGCCAAATCTCTAATACTACCAATCGAACAACGGGCAATGGAAAAGATCTGAAAATGATAATCCAGATAAACATTTAACATCTTTATGTTAATAATCAAAGTTAGAGATGGGAATGTCAAATGTTTACCTTTATCAGTCCCTTTCCTTTGGGTTGTGGGAATATAGTAATCGGTTCTATGAATTTCTATTAATGATGCACAAAGACCAATGCATTTTTTATGTTTTAGTCTAAAGTTTGGTTGAGTTAATAAATTTTTGCATTCGTATTTTTTTTGATCCAATGTTTTAGTTTTGAGGTCTTATTTTGCCTCAAAAAGAAGTAAACTTAGGACAGATTTGGATAAATTTTAAAGGTTTTCAAACAATTTAAGGTGAAATGAGCTAATGCTACCTTTGTCTTGGCATTAGTTCTTAAAAATTAAATATTTTTTTCCTAGGTAGATGCTTTCTCCAAGGTTTATCCCATGTTTATGGAATATCCGACCACTTGTTATTAAACTGCCACTGACACTTCCATATGCATGGAAAATTCCACCTACACTTCCATATGCATGAAAACATCTTTGTTGTCATTTCAAAGGATACTCGTTTCTTCTCTAAGCTCTTGTTTTTGTCATTCGATTTAGTCCCTTGCACTCCAACTAGTGCTTTGTTTTTTTGAAGTTCTTTATTTTTTGGAAGTGCTTTGTTTTTGTCATTCGATTTAGGCCCTTGCACTCCAATTAGTGCTCTATTTTTTCCTGGTAGTGCTTTGTTTTTGTCTGCAACATTGAAAGAAATTAGTGTTGGTAATTTATGCAGTCTTGTCAATCATCTAACATGATGAAATCTATTTACATATTTTTTTTTATGTCAGTTAGTATTCAGATATAGATTGTCTGACTAAATAATGCATGCAAAATACATGAGTAGTTTTCTAAAACCAATTGTTCTAAGCGTTCAATCAGGAGAAACTAACTGTTTGTTCTATGAGGCTATGTATTGTTATAAAGATCAAGGTTGATCATAGTGAACACAACCTTTTTTGTGAAATTACAATTCTTTCTTCTTTCTATGATATTGTTATTTAATAATTTAGTATTTAGTATATTGTTTTGCTATTTCATTGAATGATTATCTAGTCCATAGATAGGCCTGCATAGATCCTTCATTTGGTATCAAAGATGCTTGGTGTTTTAGGGTAATCATGTCAAACTCTAATTCCTTGCCCATTCCATAATTTAATGGAAGTGATTATGATTATTGGTGCATCAAGATGATTAATTTTTTGATAGGGAAAGATCTATGGGAGATTGTAGAAATGGGTTATGCAGAGCCACAAGATTGGACCACACTTAGTGAAAATAATAGAGTAGATAAGAAGGAATCTAGAAAGAAGAATGATCAAGATTTATTTCATATTCAAATTGCTCTTGATAAAAGTTTTTTTCCAAGAATTACAGGTGCAAAGACATCAAAGGATGCCTAGAAGACTCTACAAGAAGCTTACCAAGGCAGTGATCAAGTCAAAGTTGTAAAGCTACAGACATTGAAAAGAGAATTTGAGAATTTAAAGATGCAAGAAGCTGAAAATGTAAGTGATTATTGTGTGAGAATAAAAGATGTGGTCAATAAGATGGTTATTCTTGGAGAAATTGTGGACAAAGACGTTTTGATTAAAAGGGTGTTGAGGTCTCTAACACCAAGGTGGAACCATGTTTCCATCATCATTGAAGAAAGCAAGGATTTGTCTACTCTTGAGTGTTGGATTACTGAGAGGGGGGGTGAATTAGTAATAGAGCAATTTAATCCCTTTTAAACATATAATCCAAGTGCTATATCAATGAAGCATTATTATCCAATAACTGTAGAGTAAATAAGAAATGAAAAATGAACAATCATACACATACACAGTACACCGGTGTTTTACATGGAAACCCAAATTGGGAAAAAACCACGGAATGATTTTTCTTATATGTCTTGAAGAATTACATTCATTGGAAGCACCAACTTCCTTTGTTTTCCAGCTACAACTGGAAGGAGGCTCCAACCCCCTAGTTTCTCAGGCTACAACCCGAGGG
>JASDQU010737173.1:110170-128858 GCA_032191745.1 Picea mariana | reverse complement strand
ATGCTTTATTTGTAAGAGGTCGTACCCAAGACAGGAATCTTGGTAAACCTTCGGGGGGTAGATCTAAGTCTCTAGGAAAATATTTGAGGAAATGATGGAAGTGTCGTAAAATAGGGCATTATAAGAAAGATTGCAAGTCTAAGAAGGTTGATAAACCAAAGTGATCTGATAGTACCTCTTCCACAGAAGCGAAAACCTCCACTGAAGAAGGAGGTGATGTTTACCTGGCATCTATAAGTACACATGCAGGCCATGATGTATGGTTAATTGACTCAGGTGCATCATACCATATGAATCCTCACAGGGAGTGGTTTTTTGCGTGGTTTTTGCTATTTTTAGTGGATTTTTCTATTTTTAGCGGTTTACTAAAAATAATCCCAGTTTTAGGGATTAGGGTTTTGGTATCTACGGAATACCTAAAAACATTGTATATATTGTATAGTGAATATTGAAATTCGACATAATGAATATAAGAAAGGTTTTCCCGGTTAAGGGTTTCCGGTATAAAATCTACCTGTACAATTGAAAAGAGCAGAGTGAGTGTCAAGAAAGCTTTGTACAACTGAAAAGAGCAGAGTGAGTGTCAATAAAGATTTGAATCTAGGAGCTTTCAATTGTAGTCAAGATGGACTATTCCATTCCACCTAATTTTCCAGCTCATTGCACGAGTGCAATAATTTTCGAGCTTTAAGTTGATTCATTCTTGATTAATAGTGTTGAAGACCCAATATAATAGCTTGACTATTGGAAGCAAGTGAGTAGAGTTGGTTAGTCCAGTCTTGTTGTTAGGGAGAAGTGGATAGATTAATGAAATGTCCTTGTCTTGTGGTCAACCTTATGGAGGGTAATTTATTACTCTCCTAGATGGAGTAGATGAAGAACGAGCTACTCTCCAAAGAATGAAGCAACTCAACAGTTTCGAGAATACCCCTCTGCACATTTTCGTTATAGCCATACATAATCTTCTCGTACCTCCCACATTTATTCTTGAGAGATATGTAGTTTTATCCAAGCATGGGAAACGAAGGCTTCAGGTAATTCCAAAAAAATCTATTGATAACCCAATTATCCATGTTGTGGATCAATTTAGTTTTTGATCTCTAAGAAATTCTCATATCACAAGAATACCGAAACCTAATACTATTAGGAGAAGACAAGGAAGGAATAGCATCACAATTAGCATTTGTTCTCCCTATGAGTACATCAATGCATCTCTGAATAATCCTTTTAGCCTTTGTTGTCAATAATCCTTGTAGCATTTTCTGTCAAAACCATGGCCTTGCAGTCTTTCAATGCAATTATCAATTTACAGACAATATAGATGTCCAGTATGAGGTTTTACAGACAATTCCAGGCAT
Organism: Picea mariana; assembly: GCA_032191745.1. Taxonomy (NCBI): domain Eukaryota; kingdom Viridiplantae; phylum Streptophyta; class Pinopsida; order Pinales; family Pinaceae; genus Picea; species Picea mariana. Next base: position 127,500 of record JASDQU010737173.1, on the reverse strand, counting down.
CTTCACAGAGTCAGAAAACCAGAATCTCGGGAAACCCGTCACTCTCGAGGAGCTAAAAGACACTATTGAAAAAATGCCCAAGGACAAAAGCCATGGTCCAGATGAATGGACCCATGAATTTTTTAAACATTTTTTTGAGATTTTGGGAATGGATATGCTTAATGCGGTTGAAGAATCTCGCCTCACAGGGAAGATTCCTGGAGCACTAAATGCTACATTCTTCACGCTAATTCCTAAATCTAATAAACCTGTCAATTTTAATGATTTCCAACCCATTGCATTATGCAATTTCATGTACAAAGTCATCTCAAAAACCATAGCTAACCGTTTGAAAGACACTCTGGCAAAGTGTATCTCTTCAGAACAGTTTGGGTTTCTAAAGGATCGACTCACTTTCGATGCAGTGGGTATAACCCAGGAAAGTCGACACTCAGCCAAGGTAAAAAAAATGAACGCAGTCATCCTAAAACTTGATCTGAAAAGAGCTTACGATAGTGTACGCTGGCAATATCTCTTTTTGTTACTGGACCAAATAGGACTGGATAGTTTAAATAAATCTTGGATTATGGGATGCTTAACTTCGTTCAATACGGCAGTGTTGGTGAATGGAACCCCAACTAATTTTTTTCGCTGCCAACGGGGACTCCGACAAGGTTGTCCATTGTCACCAATGCTTTTCCTTCTTGTAATTGAGGCACTCAGCAGAATGATCAACAAGACAATTGAAAGGGGGACTTTCAAAGGACTTAAAGTAGCATCTGACATCTATATTTCACATCTATTATTTGTGGACGACGTCCTCATCCTGGGTGCCGACAACATTGAATTCTGGAAAACACTCAAAATTCTCCTCACAAAGTTCTGTTTAGCAACAGGTCTCACCATCAACACTCATAAATCTGGATTTATAGCACAAAATGTAGATCCTCTTTTAAAGAGCTATCTCATTGATGATTACAAAATTCAGGTAGATTGTCTAGACCAAGGGTTAAAGTATCTCGGTTTCTTCCTAAAACCAAACTGTTATAGAATTGGTGATTGGTCATGGCTCATTAGAAAAATATAGAAGAAGATTAACAGCTGGACTTTTCATTGGCTGTCCCTGGGAGGCCGAATCACTCTAGCAAATTCAGTCCTTCAAAGTATCCCAGTCTTTTGGCTTAGTCTGGAAAAAGATCTGAAGTCTGTCCTCCACCGTATTCAACTATTGATTAGCAGATTTATTTGGAAAGGAGGAAAAAAAACCTCTGGTTATCACCTAGCTAACTGGAAAAGCTTAGCTAAGCCAAAAGAAGATGGTGGTTGGGGCATAAAACACATGGAATGGTTTGCTCTTGCACTGGCAGCCAAAACCCGTTGGAGAGGTCTCTTCGGCAACAATCTTTGGAATAAGGTCATCACTAGGAAATATCTAAAAGGTATTGACACTACTTCTTGGTTGCGCAGGGATTTCCACCACACAAAGACACCCTCTATTATTTGGCAGAATTTGATGCTAGCTTTACCAATGATCAAGCTATGGTTGGCTTGGAAGGTTGGCACAGAACAACACATAATCCTTGGGAGAGATCCTTACATTGGATGTGAGGGCAGCAACGTCCAACTATCCAATGCGCTATTACAACACTTACACAGTCATGGCATTTACAGCTTAGCACAAGCCAGAAACAAAGACACAACAGATCCATTACAGAGCTAGCTAAGCACTATATCTTTGGGATTAAATATAGAACTCAGTCAAGAATGGGACACTTACACTAAGGAACTAATTCTTAGTGGCATTCGACTCAACAAAGAAAAATATTTTATTCTTTGGTCATGGAACCATTCCACAGGAACAGTCACGGCTAGTTCAGCATATTATTGTATCCTTTACACCTCCAACTACAATGATGGACAATGGTGGCACAAAACTATTTGGTCGATGAAGGTAGCGGTCAAAATCATATGCTTCATGTGGCTATGCTTAGAAGATCGATTACTCATAGGTATCAACTTCCAAAAATGTGGAGGAATTGGCCCTTCTGTCTGCACTTTATGTCTTAAGGCATAAGAGTCAGTGACACATCTTTTTGTGGATTGCCAGATTACACAAATGATTTGGGGTCAAATACTCACCTCCTTGAGAATTCATTTTGAGTGGAACAAGGATACCATTGAAGAAAACCTCAAATTTTGGTTCCTCAAATTACCAAATCATAAACACATTCCCCTTCTGCTTATGTGGGAAATTTGGAAATTTAGAAACAGAATTCTGTTTGACAATCTTACCAATAAAGTTCAAGGACTCTATCAGAAAATTCTCACCACATTACAAGAATATCTACCTAAAGAGGAAGCAGATAAAATAGACATACTACTTAACCCGACCTACTTCAACAATAACCCCATTGGCTTCTTTGATGGGGCAGCTTCAACAGACATTTGTGTTATAGGTATTTACTTAAAAATCACTCCTGGACACAACATCCAAGCACATTTTTCTGGTGGCACAGGGAACAATATAAAATCTGAGTTGTTGGGATTATGGGGTCTACTTTATCTTGCCACTCATTTCTCTATCAAGAATTTAATGGTGGCAGGGGACTCTAAGGTTACTATAGACTGGATTAGTGACAAAGCGAAACTAGAGATAATTTACCTTAGCCATTGGAAGGACATGATTAGCAACTTAAAGCAAGGCTTTGAAACCTTAAAGTTTATGCACATTCACAGACAATTCAACAAAATAGCTAACAGTCTATCCAAGAAAGATCTAAAAGATGAACCAGGGTGGATTTATTTTAAAGAGTTTTTTAATGGATCTATAGTTGGAGAAGACAAAATGCAAATCCTATAAGGTGACTAAAAATAGAATTATTATAAAAGAAAAAAGAAAAGGACAAACATTGTACTCTTAGGTTTCAGCTGAACAATCAGGAATATTCTATACTTGGAATTTTCTACACTTGGAAATTCGATTATTGTAATCAGAAGTTTCATTTGATTCTATATGAATAACAATGGAATTGTTTTTTTCGTGTGAAAAAAAAAAAATACAACAGGAGCTTATGAAATACCGATTACGACTGTTGCAATAGTTTATACCCTTTATGACTATGGATAATTGTTTCTAGTCTTATTAGCTGTATGAGATTTCCTCTTTTCTATCAGTATGAAGAGTTTTATAAGTCTGAGTTATGAGCTACTGATTCTAGTAGCGACACAAGTACTAGTTCTCGATAGGAGTCAAAGGTCATTCCCTCAGTTTGATGTTAGGAAGTGTTCCTCGTTCAAGCCATAAGGCAACAACTGAGTTCTCATTTCCAAGTAGAAATAACAGGTAGTTTATGGAGCAGTTCTCACCTTCTCATAATTTTACAAATACAAATAAATGGTATTACTTTTCAAAGATTACATAAATATGGTGATTTTACTTGCAGTGATTTCACAATGGAGAATAAGAATTGATCCCTATTAGCACGTTATTTGAATATGATATAACAACAAGTAATGAGGTAACTAGACTTGTATTAGCATGTAAACTCCAATGTGAATGAGCTCATAGTGGATCAATTTAGTGAAATAAAATTAAAAAAAATAAATCAGCTCATAGTGGATTACTAGTATGCCACCTCTTTTCACGTTCACTTCCTAGCCTCGCACCTTGCATCTTGCAAACTCTCCTCTCCATTAATCTATTCAGGAATAGTGTGCAGTTCATTTGAAGTGTCTATAACAAACATGACAGTAGACGAAGGCCATTAACGGCCATGTGATTGGAGAATCTTTTGAAAAATTAATGGCCATTCTCATGGCCAAGAATGATTATTTAGGAGTGGCCCAGTTTTGGGAATCTACCTCGTTACTTTCTGTTCTCTTTGGTTCCTTGGGAACCACCTTCAAGTTTCCGGAGGTGGATTATGCTGCTAAGGTGACATCCACCACTATTTTTAGCACCTGATAGCCTTGATTCCTTTTATATGTTTTGTTCTGTAAGTTTCATAAATCCACCTTATTAATCCAAATTTATTCATCAATCTTTCACAATTGATATATCCAAAAAACAATGTTACATTTTAACTCTTAACTATGCTATATTTTTATATATAAGAAAGAAACATTAAGCCCACACAAAATAATTTGGCATCTCTTCAGTAGGTTGTTGATCCCATTGATCCCAGTAGGTTGTTGATCCCCTGATCCCCTTGCTTGCCTCGGTGCAATTAATGTAGGCTGTAGATCCCCTTGCTTTCCTCGGTACAATTAATGTAATTTTGTAGACTTAGATCCCCTTGTTTCCCTCAATGCAATCAATGTAGTCCTTGGGTGTAACTAATGTAGTTTTGTAACTTGAATTGAGTTTCATCTTTAAGGCAAGATCAAGAAGAAATTAAATTGAGCTTAAACAGATGAAAATCCATTCTCCATCATTGGCTAATGCAATTCACTCTGCAAATAGTGTAAATCTGTTTTAATCCAACAAACTTATAACATTTAAATCTTCTTTCTAAGACACATTAAATCTCTGTAGCCCCTATAGAATGTTGAGTGGATTTTCCACAAAATAGATTGTGTTGAATTGGATTTCCACATAATTGATCAAATGAGAAGCAAGAAGTACAGACAAAAGAACAGAGCAGAAAAAAATATTGCGTATATTAGGAATATAAAGAAAAAGAGTACAAATGAAAGGAGTAAAAGAGTACTAAAGAAAAGGGAAACTAGCTGAGCTAAATAGGCTCAAGCAAATCAAGAAAGGATAGTACAGCTGGCCAGGACAGCTCGCGGTGTATAGTCAGACTGTTGAGGTTACATTATATTTAACACTCCCTCTTAAACTCAACAGTTACAAACATCATCACTGATGATACCCAAGTGTTGTCTCTGAAAATCAAAAACCGATTTCCCCAGTGGCTTTGTGAAGATATCTGCAAGTTGATCTTGAGAGCCACAGAATTGAAGTGCAATATCACCATTATTGACTAGCTCATGGATGAAGTGAAAGGGAGTGTCAATGTGTTTTCTTTTCTTGTGAAACACGTGATTTTTGGATAGAGCAATTGTTGAGGTGTTGTCACATAAGATAGGAGTTGGATCCTTTTCTGTATGTGACATATCTTTCAATATTCTTCTCAGCCACACAGCTTGACAGGAAGTTGAGGTAGCAGCGACATACTCTGCTTCTGCAGAAGATATTGATACAATTGGTTGCTTCTTTGATGCCCATGAAATCAGGTTCGTGCCCAAGTGAAAAACATGTCCTGAGGTGCTTTTCCTGTCATCTAGGTTGCCTGCAAAATCACTGTCTGTGTAACCAGAGAGATGATGATCATCAAATTTAGTGTACCATAAGCCAAAATTGAGAGTTCCTGCAACATATCTCAGAATTCTTTTCGCCATCTTCCAGTGAGAATATTTGAGGGATTCCATGAATCTGGAAACAAGGTTGGATGCATACATAATATCAGGCCTAGTTGTTGTAAAATACAACAAAATGCCTATTAAACTTTTTTACAAGGTAGTGTCCATTGTAGGGCCTTTATCTTTTTTGCTCAATTTTGTGCCTAGGGGTATAGGGGTTTCTGCTGGATTGCATTTTTCCATGCAGAATCTTTTGATGATGTCTGCTGCATACTTTTTCTGACAGACAAATATTACTTTGGTTGATTGATCAACCTCAATCCCCAAAAAATATTTCAATATGCCAAGATCTGTTATCTCAAACTCAGATTGTATGGCATGTTTAAAATTGGTTAATTCAAGATTTTCAGTATATATCATGTCATCAACATATAAACATACAATCAAAATTTTACCGTGCTGATCTGTTTTGGTGCAAAGAGTTGGCTCATTTTGGCTTCTGCTGAAACCACTCTTGATCAGGTAAGTGTCAATTCTGCTGTACCAAGCTCTTGGAGCTTTCCTTAAGCCATACAAGGCTTTCTTCAACAAATATACATTGGTTGGATGCTCTTGGACTTCAAATCCAGGTGGCTAATTGACATAAACTTCTTCTTCTAGGAAACCATTCAAGAAATATGACTTGACATCGATCTGGTATACTTGCCATTTGTGTTGGGCTGCTATGGCCAATAGAGTCCTTACAGTGTCTAATATTACTACCGGAGAAAAAGTTTCACCATAATCAGTACCTAGTTGTTGTGAGAATCCTTTGGCAACAAGCCTTGCCTTGTGTTTTTCAATCTGCCCTTTTTCATTGAGTCTAGTTTTGTACACTCACTTGACACCAATACTCTTCTTGTGTCTAGGAAAATCAACAAGATCCCATGTCTTGTTCTTCTCAATGGAGTCAATTTCTTGGTTCATGGTTTGAACCCAATGTGGCTCCTTAGATGCTTCTTTAAAAGATGTAGGTTGACATGACATTAATGCAAAAAGATTGTGTTGTTCAATGTCATCCAATTGCTGATGGATTTCTCTCAAACTTCGAGTTCTTTGATTTTGAAGTTCAAAGGATGAGTCTCTGCTTGAAGTTGAGTTATCCTGAGAATTTTCAGGTTGTCCTTGTACCTGGAATCTTGGAAGAGCAGGTTGAGGTATTGACTGTCCTGAATTTTCTGTATTTTCAGAACTGGGAAGCAATGGATTTTGACTATCCATTTGTTGATTTTCAGATTCGTTCCAGAGTTGATTTTCCAAAAATTTTACATCTCTGCTGAGAATTAATTTTTTTGAGATAGGGTTGTAAAGTTTGTAAGCTTTAGATGTTTCACTGTATCCAGTGAAGATACATTTCTCAATTCTATCATCCAGTTTCTTCCTTAATTCGAAAGGTATGTGAGCATATGCTATGCATCTGAATGTCCTTAGATGCACAACATTTAGCTTTGTCCCACTCCATGCTTCTTGAGGGACTTTCATCTTTAGACTTGTGGTTGGAGATCAATTTAAGAGATAAGATGAGAATGCTACTGCTTTAGCCCAAAAAGTATTTGACAAACATTTTTCTTTGAGAAGGCTTCTTTCCATGTTCATTATTGTCTGATTCTTCCTTTCAACCACTCCATTCTATTGTGGAGTATACCTGGCTATAGTTTGCATGATAATGCCTTGTGATTTGCAGAAATTTGCAAATTTGTTGGAGTTGTATTCTCCTCCTCCATCTGACCTGAGAACTTTTATATATTTGCCACTCTGTTTTTCAGCTTCTGCTTGAATTCTTTGAATTTTGCAAAAGTTTCAAACTTGTGTCTGAGAAAATAGATCCAGATTTTCCTGTTAAAGCCATCAATAAACGTTAGAAAGTAAAATATACCACCTATTGACTCTGTTTGCATTGGTCCACATAGGTCAGTGTGAGCAAGTTTGAGATGTTGTTTGGCTTGAGTGGAGGACTGTGAAAAACTAGTTTTGTTATGTTTTCCAAGTATGCAAGACTCACATGGGGAATTTTTCTCTTTGAAGATAGGGAGACCTTTGACCATGGAGTGATTTTGTAGAAGACTTAGACTCTGAAAGGGTATATGTCCAAATCTTGTATGCCAAACCATAGTTTCATTGGGGGTGGTTGCACTTTGTGCATATGGTTGGGTCAGATTTGCAGTTCTGAGGGTAAGGGGAAACATCCTATTATGTGTCATGTGGATTTCAAAAATCAATTTTCTGTTGGGGGTTTTATCATAAATCCTGCAGGATGCTCCCTCAAAAAGTACCTTATAGCCATGTTCAATGAGTTTTCCTACACTTAGCAGATTATGCTTCAGATCTTGAACATGATAAACATTGTTTATGTCCTTCTTTACATTTTGTTTAGTAAGAATAGGTATAGTTACTTTTCCTTGAACTTTGACTAAGGAATCGTTTCCAAGTGTAATATCAAATGAAATTGAAGAATCAATGCATGAAAGTAAATCTTTGTTACCTGTCATGTGATTGATACAACCACTGTCCAACAACCAGAGATCTTTAGGTTGTTCTTCAGTCTTGTGGCATGAGAGAAACATACCTCTTAAGGTTTCTCCTGTATGATTTGACACATGTGCTCTGCCTGAGAGCTGATCTGCTTGCTTCTTCCTGCATTCATATTCATAGTGCCCATACTTTTTGCAATGGTAGCATTGTATGCTTGATTTGTCATTTGATCTTCTCCCTCTGCCTCTTTAAGGATGGAAAGTCTGATTCTGGTGCTGTTGTCTGTTACCTCCACTTGAGTGTTGGTTACTTGTAGTACTCCCTCGTCCTTGGTGACCTCTTCCTCTTCCTCTACCTCTCCCTCTGCTGAAGGAGAATTGAGTTTCGAAGGCATTGGTGATTGACTCATCTGTGAGATGCAGTCTGGTCTCATGTGTCACCAGGGAACCAATTAGTTCATCTATTGAAAAACGCGACAGATACTTGGATTCAAGGATTGTTGTAGCAACCATTTTGAATTTCTTTGGTAAAATTATGAGGACTTTCTCAACAATACGTTGATCAGTGATGGCTTCACTAGTCAATCTGACCTGGTTCACAATTCCCATGACTCTGGTCATAAAATGATCCACATTTTCAGACTCTGTCATTCTTAAAGTCTCGAATTGCATCTTCAAGGTTTGCAATTTGACTGTTTTGATCTTGTGATTTCCTTGGTAGGTTGATTTAAGGATGTCCCAGGCCTATTTTGAAGTACCAACGCCTGTGATTTTTGAGAAAATCGAGTCATCCACTGAATTTTGAATCCAGAATTTGGCTTTATTCTCTCTCTTCCTCTAAGTTGCCTGAGCATTTCTTTGTTGGTTTGTCATGGTGGAAAGGTCTGATGGATCTGGTTCCACATATCCAAGATCCATTGGATCCTAACACTCTTGTGCTTGCAAGAAAGATTTCATTCGAAGTGACCAAAACTCATAATTATTTCCAAGAAGAATCGGACCTTGATTTGGTCCTAAATTGCTAGACGTGGCCATCTTTAAGGAATTTTAACAAAACTGGAAAAAAAATTGTTGGAAAATTTCGTTTTTACATGTTGCTTGCGCGTAAAACCAGGTCTTCTAATTTTTATTTTTTTTGCGGTGACTTCGGAACTTCACGATTCAGGATTTTGGGTTTTTCATCTTCATGAACCCTGATATTGACCTCCTCTGACTCCTCGATTCCTCGATCTCCGAATTACCAAAAAGTCGAATTGGCTTCAAAGATCAATGATCCTCGTTGATTTGAGATCAATGACTCAAGTTATTTCAGAATTTTGCGTATTGCGAGTTCACGAGACTCTCACCTCTGATTTCACAGTAGCCGAAGTTGCGATGGTGCTTACATTGATGGTCCAGATCCTCTTATGATCATGGTCCAGATCCTTTTTGGATTTCATGAATTGGTATTTCACGACTCTTGAACTCTCATCACGATGTTCTCCAAACCTCGAATTCCAAAATGCCAAAATTTTGATGGTGCTTGGATCTGCTACCACCTGTCCTCTGAGAGGGACGGTCCTGATTCTCTCGCAAAATATTCTTTCCCCAGTCTTCACCTTCATTCTCCCGGTGCCAAAAAAAAACACCGATGGATTTCGGATATTCGCAACCTGTCACTCCAGATCCAATGGTTGGAGTGATTTTAGGATTTCAGGATTTTGGGTATCGCGGTATAGAGTGCAGTCTCCTCTCCTCGTCCAACTCCTGATTCTCAATTTCATGATAGCATCAGATCGATGACACACAATCTTTCTCAATCCAATGGTTCAGATCGAGTCATGATTTCATGATTTGTCAATTCTCACGGCAATGTTCTCTGATCTTTACTCCCTGCAAGTCAGCGAAATGCCGAGATCTCGCCACATGTCCTCCTTGATGGATGGTCCCCATGATTTCAGGATTTCGTGACTTAGCAAGTCAAATTTTCTCCTTTGCACTCTATAGGACTAAATCTCGTGCAGTTTCTCCTAGATTCGATGGCTATAGGTCCTCTACGCTAAATCTGAACGACTGAAAATCTTTTGCCTCTTCTGCGTGCTCCACGTCCTTTATGAACTCGATTAATGCCTCAGATCTATTAGCAGAACTGATATTATGGCCTTGTCTGCTTCCTTTTCTTCTTTAGCATGTTCTTTGTTGTTCTTGCAAAGATTTTCTCCTGAAGTGGGAAATTCATGAATCTTTCACGAATTATTTAAATCTTTCTACCTTCTGCAACAATCTTTCACAAGTTTGTGAGAATTTTCTGAATTGTTTAAACGTTTCTAACTTCTGCAACAATATTTCATGAAATTGAAAGAATTTCGTGAGATCTTTAAACGTTTCTTCCTTCTGCAACTCTGACTCCTCGATCTTTTGAGCGTATTGCTCTCTGCTTCCTCGTGCATGCTTTTTGCTATGATCTTTTGAGTGGAAGGTGGACTACAGATTTCTCTCCAGACCTTGTGAAGAATCTCGCATCCTATGCTCTCATGAACAATGTAAGCTCTGCACTGTTGAGGATCGAGTTGCTCTCCATACCGTGTGAAGAGGCTTACTATTGATGCTCTGATACCATGATAAAATGAGAAACAAGAAGTACATAGAAAAGAGCAGAGCAGAAAAAAGTATTGAGTATATTGGGAATATAAAGAAAAAGAGTACAAATGAAAGGAGTAAAAAAGTACTAAAGAAAAGGGAAACTAACTGAGCTAAATAGGCTCAAGAAAATCAAGAAATGATAGTACAGCTGGCCAGGACAGCTGGCAGTGTATAGTTAGACTGTTGAGGATACATTATATTTAACAATAATAACATAATATATTGTTATTTCATTTGACATTGATGATAATGAAGCTTGAGTAGATATTTGTAACGCATCTAGTCAACCCGTAATACGTGCTAGTAATACTTATAACGTTTTTTATGCATTAATAAGCCGCTTAATCTTATAATTGATCAACCAAATCATAATCTTTAGCAGTTTCAATTTTTTCTATGAAACAAAATGTTTTTATGAGCATCTAAGCACATGCGAGAAACCAATTCAAAAACCTATAGAGAAACTACCTTCTGGACAGGGACTTGTTTCTATGCAATTGCCGTTGTTTCAGTTGTTATTAGTTTAAAATTAATAGGAACTAAACGGGAATTGTTGTTGACTTTAAAGTAATAGGAAATAAAGGGATGTTTAATGGTTATCATAATTTAAATTTTATGAAAGAAATCATAATTTAAATTTTGGTAAAACCCATATGATATAAGTGAAAATTTAATGATAATTCCATTTTAATATTATGGAAAAGATATTAATTTAAAACTTTTTTTAATTTTTATTATTGTTATTATGATTTGTAAGATTTTTTCTTTCAAAAGTATAAAATACTTATAAAATATGTCAAACACTTTAAGATTAAAGATTTAATTATCATGATTTATAGGATTTATATGGTTAAAAGTTTCAAAAAGAAAGTAGTGCGCATTATTTAGGTAATTGATTAATACATAAATATTTTATATATTATCAATAAATAACCTTTCATGTTTTTTAAATCGAGATAATGGATTAATTAGATCTTTTTAAAATAGAGCTAAACTTATCATGGATGGATTTTTTGGTGCCTCCTCCCCATAGTGATGAGTTTTGAACCTAGGCCGCCATGCATAACAAGACCCCTCGAAATTGATCGCTCTATCGATATTTGACTACCAGTTAGATGTTAAACCACATATTAAGTATCATTAATATTGATGAGATGTTTGAAATGTCGAATCACTTATATGTAAAACATTACTATGATCATTTGATTAATAAAGTAGAAAAAAAATTCTATAACCTGACATTATATTAGAACAAGTTGAACATAATGTAACTCTTAGTGTCAAAATATCCTAACATCCCCACATAAGAACAACTTGGAACAATTGAAGGATTTACAAAGTGACAAAATGAGAAGGAATGGGGCATTGGAGCCTATTCTCCTTTAATGACAAATTCTTGAACCCCTAACAAAGACCAAAGTTTTAATAGCTTGGTTTCTATGAGGGGATTCATGAAAATGTTGACAACTTGATCCTTTGTATGGAAATAGAGTGCTTCAAGGACATGCTCCTAAAGAAGTTTCTAAAAAAAGTTGATGTCTAGTTCAATGTGTTTGTTTCATTAATGTTAAACTAGATGTTTAGCAAATTGAATGACACTTTGTTTATCACGCCAAAGAGTTGTTAGATGTTACTGCTAGAATCCAAAATCTAAAATAATCTATCTAAACCAAAGAACTTATTGAATACTGCAAACTATTGCTAGATACTCTTATTTTTTTGAGAAAGAGAAAGGTGATTTGCTTCATGCACTTAAGTGAAAAGCGTAGAACCAAGGTTGAAAACATATGTTGTCACCAGACTTCTAATCATCAGGGTAGTTGACCTTGACATATCTATAAAACCAACCCACATAGGAGATGGACCTCTGAACTATATTGTATATCAAACTAAATCATATGTTGTATATATCAAAGTATATTGTTTGTTATTTCCAATGGATTTTTTGGTGTTCTTGCATGTACGGATCAATGAGACCAACAACAAAGGAAATGCCAAGGCGGGTATCTAGAATTTGTTTTTCTCAATTTTTAATTGAAATTCATAAATTGCGCCTTTCCTTAGAGGCTTCCCATATCTAATCCCTATGAGATTTAAATTTTAAGGATGGTATTTATATAGATGGATATCCATGGCCACCCACCTATTCCACTACCCATAACAGAGTTTTCCACCTTGGCAGTTTTTTGGGTCCCAAAATTTTGGGGCCATTTTGAGGCACTAAACAATGTATTTTGGGGATTTGGGACCCAGACGACTACCAAAGGCATTGGCCCAGGCCAATGTAAAATCGTTCTTCTGGGTTAGACATTTACAATGGTGTATCAAGCACCCCAAACAAATATCGTATGCAAAAGTTACGCCCCCAGGAAGTTGACGTATCAACTACCCCCATCGGAGCCCACAAACCTTTTGGATTTTCATCTTCTGGGCTGAGCATTTTGGATTTTCCTTATGTTAAAAAGGCCTTTGGAGCCTCATTGTAAAAAATCATCTTCTTGTGAATGCAAGTATTTGGTATCCATCACATCTCTTCTCAGAGATACGCTACCACCATTCTAGCGAGTCTTTCACTCTGTATTTTTAGACTCTCTGTACTTTCTTTCATTAATAGAAATCATGTATTACTATATTTCTCTATTTCTAACAATATTTATGTGTATTTCATTGTAATATATCTGCTTTCATTTTGTTCTAAAAAATAATCTAGATCAGTGGTATCAGAGCAGGTTTCTCTTGAACATTTTTCAGTGCATGTCCCCGATGAGGTCTGAGTATAGAAAGTTGGGTCTCAAGCTTGTCTTTCTTTAGGAAAATCACTCTTCCATGCCCAAGAAACCCTCCATGGTGGAAGAAAAGAAAAATGGCAGAGGATAAGATTCTATTAATTTGTTGCTTGAGCAAGCTCTCACGTGATAGAGGGATGAAATGATGGATAATTTTTCCCACATCGTTAAACACATGTCGATAAAAATAGATGCATCTTCATCAAGCAGTCACTTTGGAGGAACCTCTCCTTTCAAGGTAAAAGTTAATTTTGATATTCCTGTATTTGAAGGACATATAGATGCAGATGGCCTAGAAAAATGGTTAAATCTGGTAGAAGGTTATTTCTCTATTCACAATTTCTCCAACAAGGAAAAGATCACCTTCACACTCCTTAAGGCTCTCCCCCTTGTCAAACATTTGTGGGAAACTTACTTAGACCAAAGTTCCACAAAGGAGTCTGAAATATATGGGGTCGAGCCCACTTGGAATTATTTTGTGGATGCGATCAAGGAACAATATTACCCTCTTGGCAACTATGATGACCAATACATGAGATGGACCACACTGTAGCAAGAGAGGGGCCAAGCAGTGTTGGAGCTCACCAATACCTTCCATATGTTGCACACCAAGCTGGTTATTAAATACTACGAGGGAAATTTGGTTCTGAAATATTGTGGGGCTCTACATAGATACATCCAAGATGAAATGGATTTTCTGGACATCTCATCATTGGGTGCTACTTATCAATATGTTGTTAAAATAGAGCAGAAATTTAAGCACCAGAACAAGTGGGAGTTCATGTTTGTAAATATGCAACAACCAAAGTATGGTAAAGATGGCCGTAACAACCAACCTTTGGAAAACCAATCCAAGCCACAGGAAAATAAGGGTAATGGAAATTCGAAGAAGGACATTAGAAAATGGTGTGATTTCCACAAAATACCCTGGCACAACACCGATGAATGTCACTCAAAATAGTCATTGGTGGCCGAGATCAAAGACAAGGATCCGAACCCTAATTCAGAATCTGATTCAAAAAATATTGGTAGAAGACATATCATCGACGCAGACTCCACTGCTATTGTCGCGACCAAAAAAAATCAGTCAAAAGAACCAACATATCCTGAAGAGGGGGAGAATGTTAGTTGGTTATCTTAGTTATGCCTTTAACATAATTTGACCCAGGTTCATATCTATTGGGAATCCAACAAAGCCTTTAAAATTATCATCCCTCCTAGTAAACCAGAAGGCCACCGGAGATGGTCTTAATGGGTGACTGCAATTCTCAAGTGCTTGCAATCCAGAATTGAATGGGGATCTGAGAATTGTGCGCAGTGAATTCTATATAATTACTAGAGTAATATATTGTCATTCTCATGCATGCATGTAGCATGATTATAGCCATTAATTCATCCATTACTTATTCTGACATCTACTTATTGACAGTAAAAGGGGAAAAATCATTCAATCACATAATACATGAGTTACCATGGTTCACCCCCTTTTGAGATATGTCCACAAAGATCTGTCTCTCAAGCTCTTTTATTATGGTAGTTCCAAAACTACAACATCGTGTGCTTTACAACTCGTCCTCAGTTGGGTCGAGATATATTATGAGGTGAACTACAACACACCAGGATCCTCAGCCTGTGATCTAACCCTCAATATCTACCCTTATGACCCTCTAAAGCTCAACAACTTACAATATTGTATCAGATTACAGTGGTGTTATAGACCAGTTACTCATTCTCATGTGAATAACTCTCAATAAGCATCAGTCCCCCCCTAGACCTCCTAGATATCTATTTATATGTGTTTTTGGTTCATCAGCCATTACATTCTCTTACCAAAACCCTAACCTAGTTAGGTATTCTTTCATGTTGGCCTTGCACACTTTTCTCCTCTACATGCCTGCTTTCCTTTTGTCCACTACTTTACCTGCCAACTTTATTATTTTCCCATCTTCTTGCATGCACACCTCACATGCCTCTCTGCCAACTGTAATTCCTCCACGCCATTCCTTTTCCCCAAAATGGGCCCGTTCCCAACACACCCCCAACACTGACATCGTGACTCATCTCGAGACACTACCTAACTTTTGCAACTATCACTACCTGTTGCAGTGCATCATACATTTTCGTTATCCATCGACACTACTTGTTGGTTGTGGAGCTTGATTATCTTCCTGATTCAGAGGTCCTTTATTTTATCCATGTTTATACCCCATGAAGACTTTACACCCTAGAAGTATGTACACTCTTCTACATGGGGGAGTGTAGAGGGGGGTTACCCCCTTTGCGGGGTCCGAGGGGCAAGCGGGCCTTGGGCGGGGGTTCGGGGGCAAAGCCCCCAAAGGAAAAATTACCTTGTAAATGTATATTTTAATTTCATTGTAATTCTAGACCGTTCATTATAAGGTCATAGATCTAACAGTAGAAATTATGTTAGGGTTTTTTTCCCTAAAAGGTAGCCCTCTGTTATGAGGGAAATGTATTGTGGCTATGCATGATGGTGAGTATTGTATTCTGAGAGAGGATACTGTGAGAGAAATAAGAGGAAGTTACAATGGGTTTTGTTGTAGGTTGTATTCCTTCATTTGTGGGATAATAGTAAAGGAAGGACCTGGAAATTTCTCTGGTGGACGTAGCCCACACTGGGTGAACCACGCAAATCTGTTTCTCTATTGTATTGTGTATCTCTTGTGCTTTGTTTCCACATTTGTTTTATTTTATTTCTCCACGGTCCTATTTTTCTAACAACTGGTATCAGAGGGAAAGGTAACTCGTAGGAAAAGAGGGTTCCTGGTTCGAATGGGAGCAATCTCAAAAGATGGAAAGTTTAGGGTCAAGAAATTTAACAGCCAAAACTAGCAGTTATGAAAGATGCAGATGAAAGATTATTTATATCAGAAGGATCCATTCCTACCATTGGGTGTAGTAGCAAAGAAGCCGACGACCATGAAGGATGAAGAATGGGAGATTATTTATATAAAGGCTCTAGGAACGATACGGCTTAGCTTGGTAGCATCGGTGGCTTTCAATATTTCAAAAGAAAAGACAATGAAGGATCCAATCGACGTGTTGGCTAAACTGTATGAAAAACCCTCGATGTCTAATAAGGTATTTCTAATGAAGATATTATTTAATATGAAGATTTCAGAAGGTGGGTCTGTTGTAGATCATTTAAATGAATTTAATATGGTTACTAATCAACTAAGTTATGTAAAAGTGGACTTTGATGATGAGGTTAGGGCTCTTATAATCTTGTTCTCATTGACAGAAAGATGGAATGGCTTGGTCATGGTTATAAGTAACTCTGTCTCTGGTTCAAATACTTTAAAATTGGATGATGTTGTTGGTGTTATCCTTAGTGAGGAAATGCGATGGAAAAGAACAGGTGAGACATCAGGTAATGTGTTGAACATGGAGAAAAGGGGAAGACAAAAGGATAGAGGAAAGGGCTCAGGGAACTGCAGGAATTCTAGGAAGGGAAGATCCAAATACAAACTTGGAAAGATAGAGTGCTAGAATTGTGGGAAGAAAGGACATCTGAAGAAAGACTGCAAAGCTCCAAAGAAACAAAGAGATCAACAAAAGGAGATACATTAGAAAGCAAATGTAACAGGTGATGTGTTACAAGATGATTTGATTCTTTATGTAGATAATATCTCTGAATCTTGGGTAGTATATTCAGGGGCTTCATTTCATGCCACACCCCATAGGAAACATTTTCTAGATTATGTTCAAGGTGATTTTGGACAAGTTCATTTGGGTGACGATGCACCATGCAAAATTTTTGGAATGGGAAAGGTAAAAATAAAGCAACGTAATGGAAACCAATCATTGTTGAAGGAGGTAAGACATGTTCCAGATTTAAAGAAAAGTATAATTTCAACAGGGTAGTTGGCAAGTGAAGTTTGAGTATCTATATTTACAGATAAGACATTGAAGGTCATCAAAGGATCATTGGTGATAGAAAAATGAGAGAAGGTAGGTACATTGTATTTATGTACTGGTAATACTAACTCTTCTATCTCTTTAGCTTCTACAGGAGTGGATACAACATTATGGCATCATAGGCTAGGAC
>JASDQU010737173.1:83753-110070 GCA_032191745.1 Picea mariana | reverse complement strand
AAAATATGATTTGGTTACAAAGGTTTATGGAGGAATTGGGAAAGAAGCAAGAGAATAGTAGGTTGTTTTGTGACAGTGAGAGTGCAATTCATATTGCAAAGAACTCAACCTTCCATTCGAAGACTAAGCATATACATTTGATGTACCACTTCATACGATCCACATTGGAGGATGGACATTTGAAGTTGGAAAAGATACACACTAGCCAGAATCCTGCAGACATGTTAACAAAGGGAGTAACCAGAGAGAAACTAAGTTCCTGCTCAATTTTAGTTGGCCTTCAAGAATGAAGATGAAGATGAGAAATTTTCCAGGTCCAAGAAGGTTCAGAGTCCAGCATATACAACAACAGTGGAGTTGTTGAGATNGGAGATTGTTGGTTGTGGAGCTTGATTATCTTCCTGATTCAGAGGTCCTTGCTTTCAACCATGTTTATACCCCATGAAGCATTTACACCCCAGAAGTATGTACACTCTTCCATGCAGGGGAGTGCAGAGGGGGGGTACCCCCTCTGCGGGGTCCAGGGGGGCTATCCCCCCAGCTGGGGGGTTCGGAGGTGAAGCCCCTGAAGGAAAAATTGCCTTGTAAATGTATATTGTAATTTCATTATAAATATGGACCATTCATTATAAGGCTGCAGATATAACAGTTGAAATTATGTTAGGTTTTTTTTCCCTAGAAAGAAACCCTCTGTTATGAGGGAAATGTATTGTAGCTATGCATGATGGCGATTATTGTATTCTAAGAGAGGAGATTGTGAGAGAAAGAAGAGGAAGTTACAACGGATTTTTTTATAGGTTGTATTCCTTCATTTGCTGGATAATAATAAAAGGACCTGGAAATTTCTCTGGTGGACGAGCCCACACTGGGTGAACCATGTAAATATGTGTCTCTATTGTATTATGTATATTTTGTGTTTTGTTTCCGCATTTGTTTTATTTTATTGCTCTGTGGTCCTATTTTTCTAACACTACTAGTGAGCCTGACTGTTCTTTTGTTCCATAATGGTGACCACCTTCTCCATGATAGGATATTGTAAAATCTCTCCTCCCTCGAACTCGATATGTTCAATGCTCCTTTTAGCTACGACGCCCTCCATGACTCGCTACTCCAACTTTTCTTGCAGGGGCTACAACAACACATGTCTTGATGTATTTTGTGCTTGCAATGCTTTCTCTTCCAACAACAGATCCTTCATTTCAGTCAAATTCTTGATCTTCTCCGACAGTGACATTGTTTCCTGTCACTGCTTCACTTGCGCCATTGTTGCGTGTAGTTTTTTTTCCTTTTCTTATAGTTCCTGGAGGCTTCCATCCTCTAGGAGATGAGTCCATAGCTACACGCTCTTTTCTAACACCTCAGTGACTGTTTGTATGCTTTGGCCAATGTCCTCCGCAGTTGTTGTGGCCTCATATTCTCGTTGTGCTCTGACGTCTGGGGGAGTAGTGGGTGTGAAATGCTCCTCCAAATATTTAATTTTCTCTTTATATTGTTGTATATTCTTCTCTATCCTTCGCAGCTTATATTTTGAAGACCCTGCCTCCTAATTTTTGTTCTTGGGAATGTATTAAAATAGTTTGTGGATCTAATTCTCCATATCCTCCACTTTTTGTTATGCTCTCTCTTTTAGTTGTGCTTCAAGGTTGAGGGTTTCCTTTATAATTAGGTTCTCTGACTGGGCTACATGTAGATTCATCGCTTCCACTCTTGCTTAAATCTCTTGCGCAATTCTTACCTGACGTTTAGACAACACCTTTGTTGGAATCTTGGCCAATTCCATGTCCAACTTTTCAATTTCCTTGAGGGGTTTATGTGTTGTCTCTTCATCAAGAAACATCATTGCAGGCGTGATGTTGAAATTGGCACTCACCTACACTGCAAATTGCACTATTTTAGGTAATGACACTCCTTCCTTAGCCTACATGGATGTTTCTTTTGGTGCCTGTGTTGCCCCGATCCTTAGCTGCTCCTGTGTAGTTTTTACTTCTTACACTTGATCTCCAATTGAAGCCCTGTGCTTCTCCGCATTCTCACACACCTTGACCATTATTTCCTCAACTGTTTTCACCACTAACTCCACATCATCTAGGGTTAGTGATATATGGATTTGTGGTTTGTGGCCCTTTTCCTTCTTTCGGCCACCACCAGTTTGCTCCCTTGGTCACTTCCCTTGGGTGTCTGATGGCTCGAGACTAGTGGGTCTCTAATTATCTCCGGTAGTGGTCGACCTTGTTTATTCTACCTCAGGAATCTCCTGGGTCCCTGTCCCTGGTTCTTCATCCTCAAGGGTATCTTGTGTCCATGTGCCTATTTCTTCCACACACACTTATTTCGTTGAATTTGTTGGTGGATATTCTACACGCGATGAATCCTGTGTAAGGCCCCTTGGTGGTTTTCTCTCTATTCTATGTTTCTTCTTGGCTGGTGTTCTTTCCCCCTCTTGGCCTTGAATGATCCTCTTTTTGGTTTGAGCCCCATTGGTGCCTATTTGGTGCGTTAGGGCTAGTTTTCCCTGCGTCTGAGCTTGTGAGATTGGTACTATGGTTGGAATCTCTAGTACCTTCCATTATTTGGGCCACTCCTAGACCTCTCTCTAGATCTCTTCTGTTGTCACACATTATTTGAGTTGTATCCATTCCTTGGCTTTGTCTCTCTTTTCTTGCAACCATAAGCTATGACATGTTTCCTTGAAGTTAGCAACCTGTCCAAACTTCTGGACAGACTCTAGTGAAATGCACCATGTATCTGCAATGAGGTCCTGCATTTATGTGAAATACCTCGCAAATATGTCTGTATTTTTCTTCTTTCTCTTCGGGTCTGCACTGCTGTGTAATGATATCTAGTGTGCTACGCCAGATTTTCCTAGTCTCTCTAGATAATTGTTGTAGACTATTTCGTTCTAGCCAATGAGGCCAACGAGGATGAGTAACCACGAGTAGTGGAACTCAGAGCCCCAATAATGTGTTTCCTTATAGTCCACTAAAAATGAGTTCAAGAGGTATGGGGCCTAGCTCATCGAGCTCCTCTTTGCACATTGCACAACGAAGATGACCACATTGGTTGATACTTCCTCTTTGCGACACTTGTGCATCAATTTTCATCCGAGGAGTCTGGTGGAAAACCTTGTAGCATGATCATTGATGTTGTTGATCCGGATGCCCCTATTACTATGCTCCACGCCATACTTGGCCTTGATCTCATCCGAGATGGCCTTGGCTCTAATTTTATCCTCCAAGAACCGTTCTGGGTTTTCCCCATTTGTGGGTAGCCCCGTGATTGCTGCGATGAGGTCCACAGTGATAGGCATCGACCTATTCATCCACAATATCCCATCATACACTCATGCAAGCAGTTGCTTGACACATGCGTTAATGTGCTTTCCCCTCGAAAAAAGTAGGATGTCCAACAAGTTCATGATGTCATTGTTATAAAGCCCAAGAATCCACTGCATCGACTCTAATAGTGGCATGCATGATGAACCTTCTCCCATGCTTTCTAGGTAATTTTGGGGCACCAGGTCTAGAAATCAGGGATGATTTTAAGGATCGAAATTTATTTTAAAATATAGAAACCTTGGCGAATCTTACTAATCCCACATATGCCAACTATAAATGTTTGGCGATACTTTTGTAAAAATATTCAAATTTCTAATTATTGTATATAGATTTTATAAAAGTTTGTCTATTTTTAAGGTAAAATAATTTTATCCTATAGAATTTGGGCAAATCATTAAAAAAAAAACGAATCTCATTTTTGGAAAAACCATGGAAAATTAGCCCATGAGCAAAATTTAGCCCCTAAAATCATCCTTGTTGGAAATTTGGCGACATCATCCACGTCATGGTCAAAGTACTTGATGGAAGTCACTCCATCGACCATGTCATCATCTACGCACAACCCATTTGGAATCATTGGCAGAACCAGGGTCCCTTCTACTAGTGGTTGTGATCCTCCATGCGCACTACTTTCAGCATGACCTTTTTGTTTGTCTTGTGGGCATGAGGCCCACACATATGGTACAAACTTGTGGATTGCAACCTGTCCTGTTTCTAGTTTGTGGCTCTGTGGTGCTGAATCCATGACCTGCTCGACCTACTGTGACCCTGGTGCCCTCGATGTGTTGGACTCGGTTCTCTCTGTGTCCTCCTCTAGCTCCCCGGCCTCCTGCGCTGGGTTTTGTTCCTCCTTTGTTGTCACTGGGTTTTCTTCATACTTGGGTGTGTGGAGTTCATCTACATCCACCACAATGGGTACTTTTTGATCCCTTATATCTGTCGCATGAGAAGTACTTCTCGTGTTCCATCCGACCCTGCTTGGCTCTCCAAATCATGGTGATGGCATTGCGATGAGATCTGGGTTGTAAATCTTTGAACTCAATGGATGCTAGCTCGAAGTATCAATCTATCACTCTTTCTCTCATCTCTTCATTCTCCTCCTTAGCAATTGACACAATGAGTTTCTTTCTCCCATTTTTCTGACTTTATAGTGGGATGACGAAGTGACAATTGTTATGCACTAACAGTTGTCCGTTTTTCACTTTTGGCAATGTGTCTTGTGTGTGGTAACTTTGTACTTGTTAATTTTTTTCCTATTCGTCATGTTTTCAGACTTTTCCCTTTCCATCGCACTAAGTTCTTTACCTATGTGTACGAAATGTCGTATATTTGTTGCAATTTCAGCAACCACCGCTAGTTGGCGCCTACATTCCTCAGCTATCATTTTATGAATTGTTGCGTTTTTCCATCGTTGGTCCTTTTTCTGGAACATTGGGATTTTTGAGCATGCAGAGTCCTTGGATTCAATATCCTTTTCTTCTGGTGAAATACTCTTATTTCATCATGCTAACTCAATGACCTGTGCACGCAGACTCTTTTATTTTTTGTCACGCTAACTTGTTGGCTTGTGCACACAGAGTTTTTTTTTTCTTACTGCGCAGTAACTTTCAAGTTGAGGGTGGTCGACTTTCCTTGTACATATTCAATCGAATCCCATTGATAATGCCCCTCAATTATGTTCCTTCTAAATCCTTCAACTGTACAGCTCCTCCTTCTATGACAGTCTTGACCTCATATGGTCCCAACCAATGCATTCTAAACTTTCCTAGATGTTGAAAAACTTATTGTCATATAGTAGGACTAGGTCTCCTTCCTTGAAACTTTTTCTCTTGATATGTTGGTCATGCTAAGATTTGTCCCTTTCTTTATGTACTTATTGGTGAAATCCTGCTACTATCCTATCTTCTTCCATGCTCATTGGTTGACTTAACCTTTCTTGTACTACGCCTTGCTCTGTCATGTTTGTAATTGTTGCGACACACAGACTTGGTACCAAGAATTATAATGTCACCACTGCTTCTTTTCCATAAACCAATCTAAATGGTGTCTTCCCTATCAAATTATTAGAGGTGGTTTTATATGCCCATAGTACCACTAGTATCTTTGAATCCTAGTTGTCCCTATTGACATTGCAAATATTGGTTAAGGAATTCTCTAGAATCTTGTTGAAGGATTCCACTGTTCCATTTGCATAACGGTGGTATAACGTAATTTTCTGATTGTAGACCTCAAATTCTTCAGTCAAAGCTCTGATAGTTCTATTGATAAAGTGAGTGCTTTGGTCACTCATCAAAATCCTTAGGCATCCAAATCTGATGAGCACATGTTCAAACAAGAAGTGTGCTTCTTCCTCTGTGTTGAAATCTTTAACTGTTGTTGCCTCTGCCCATCTTGAGAGCTATTATGTCACAATGATGATGTATCACATGCCTAATCTTCTTATGGGTTGGTGAATTGGCCCAACCAAATCGATAGCCCATTTGTCAAACACTTGTAGCGTTACCTATGGGTGTAAGGGAATCTCATCATGTATATTTGGTTTTCCAACCCTCTAACAAATGTCGCATTGTTGGCAGTATTGCCTTGCATCTCAATGAATATTTGACCACCATAACCCTATGTGTAGTACCTTCTGCACGGTATATTTTTTTGCATAGTGTCCTCCTGCTATTCCTTCATGGGATTTTGCTAATATCCTAGGCCTTTCGTGTTCTAGTGCACACCTTATCAATGTGTTTTCTGCCCCAATTTTATATAAGTTCCCTGTGATCAACTGGTAGTCAGCTACTCAGAAAACCAAATTCTTCCTCTGCAAGGTGTTAAGTTCCTGTGGTGCAGTCCATGTACTTAAATACTCAATAATGTCAGCAAAATAATCATCTACGACCTGGACTGAAAATAACTGCACGTTAGGGAAGGTATCCTCTAAGTTTGTAGGCTCCTCTCCATTGGTGACCCTTGACAAGTGATCAGGTCTTGCATTCATCTTCCCTAGTTTAACTGTGACTTCAATGTAAAACTCTTGAAACAACAGTAACCATCAAAATATTCTCCCCCTCAACACTGGCTTGTTGACTAGGTACTTAAGGGTTGAATGATCTATGAACATCTTAAAATTTTTTCCAAGTAGGTAGTGCCTGAAATTTTGAAGTGCATACACCATTGCCAGACCTTCTTTCTCTATAGTGTTGTAGCTATGATTAGAGTCTGGAAATTTTCTTCTTGCAAATGCTACGAGATGGTCCAAATCCCCTACTCCTAGTTGCAACAGAATATCTCCCAGGGCTATGGATGATGCATATACATGCACATGGAATGTCTTCTCCCAATATAGAAAGACTAAGATGGGTGTTGCGACCATCTTCTCCTTCATGGTGTCCAATACTTGTTGATAGTTCTTATTCCACTAGAATTTAGTATCCTTCTTGAGCAATTTCTCCATCGGCGTAGTAATCTGCGCATACCCCTTGATAAGTTTTCTGTAATATCCTGTATGTCCCAATGTGGCTCACATCTGGCGCACTGATTTAGGTGGTGGGAGTTCACAATTACTGCAATATTTGTAGGATCCACGATCAAACCTTGTCTTCATACTATGTGACCCAATAGAATTCTGAAGGGTGTTCCAAATATACATTTCTTAATATTCAAGGTTATTTGGTGTTTCCTGCATCTTTCTAACATCAACCTCAACACCTCTACATGATATTTCAATAGCCTGTACACTATCCAATCATCGAAATATATCTCTAGAAACTGATGGATGAATTCTTTGAATGCAGTAATGACTAGTTTGGAGAAAATTGTTGGTGCATTCTTCAGTCCAAAAGGCATGTCTGTGTATTGGTAGGATCCACATTCTTCCACAAAGGTAGTCTTGTACCGATCTTCTTGTTCTATCTTGATTTGGTGGTAGCCTGAGAATCCATGAGTGAATGAGTATGCTTCCTGTCATCCCACATTTTATAGGACTTCATTTGTAAAGGGTGTAGGGAAGGGGTCATGTAGCAAGCATCATTGAGATTTCTCAGATCTACATAAATTCTTATTCCTCCTTTTTTTTTATCCTGAACTACCATGGGGATTATCCATTCTGATTCTTCTATTGGTTCTATGATTACTTCTTCCATCATTCTGTCAATTTATGCTCTTACTTTCTGCTTTTATATGGGGTTCAATCTGTAATTACTTTGTATGATAGGTATTGCCTTTGGTTTGAGAGGGATATTCATACCCCAAGTTCTCCTGCAATACCTTTCATTTATGTGAAGGTCATTGGGAACAAGTCACTATACTCATGAAGTAATTTTGTTATCCTGTCCATTGTTTGCTTGTCCCTGTAGTCTCCAATGCTGGCCATTTTTGGATTCTGAACTGTCCCAATGTTTACTTTCTTCACCTTGATCAATGCAATAATTAATTATGATTCTAAAGGTGGACCTTCTACTTCTCGTTCGCCTTCAACTTCCTCAATATGAATATCATGTGAATCATCTTCATCTAGTATTTCTTCTTGCACATGGTAGCATGAAAACAATTATTTCACTGTATGTATGTTATGTTGTTGTTGTTCTGTTATCAATTCAACTTCTGGGTCCTTAATAAATGTCACCCCTCTTATTTGTTTAAGTGTTGCATCTATATTGGGGTTCTCATGCTCAAATGAGAAAGTGACTATAAAGTTTTGTTGTAGTGATGTCCAACTCGTAGTTCCTCTGTGCAGTTCCTGGTCTGTATACCAGTTTGTTGGTATGCCCTCTAATGTGTGTATAAAATGATGGGGCCATTCCTCTAGGGGTTTCATTTTCCACAACGCTCTCCACTTCTCCAAGTGTTCTAATGGTGCCCACTGTCCATCATATTTATGTTGTTGGTTCCTTATTTTTTATGGGAAAAAACTAATGCACAGTAACCTCTTACATTGGTACCAGTCCTTGATTGTTTCTTTGTGTGTTCCCCACCATCTTGCAGGTGTAGCCTTAAGTGCGATGTCGAGAGATAATCTCTGGTTTTCTAATACTTCATCCTCATATCTTGTTAGGAATATTTCCAATTCATTGATTATATGAAAACTTGGAGGTTCTCTGACTTCTTTCCCAACCCACCTTACTGCATGATCTATTCATGCACATATTATGGTTGAGACCTCATGTAGGCGCTACTACCAATTCTCCACACATGTTTCTGAGTCAGAAGAACATAACGTGATACTTCTCCAGCTAAGTAAACCATCGGATGTTGGATTAATGTAATCTTCGATGCGTGTGGTGGTTCGGTACAGTTGGTTAATTTCTTCCATATCTAAACAGGTTGGTTCCAAAAATATTTCAGCTTCTGATGGATCTAGGGGTGCGATAACCCTTTATTCTCCTGACTCAAATTTCAACTTCTTGGTATTCAGGTTGATTATCGCCTGATTTTTAAATGCCCAATCCAATCCCAATAATGTTGGATATGGTGTTGTGCCATCCATGATTTCGATCACTTCGAAGTCTTCCTTAGTGCGCACTTCATCCAGATCTACTGTCACTCCTTTCAACCTTCCTATTGGTAGAACTCTGTGTTGGTTTGCTAACTCCAGTTGGACTAGTGAGTATCCTAAGGTAGGTTATCCCATTCATTTCCATGTCTTTTTGGGTAATACATTTACTTCAAATACCATATCTAATATCCCATCTCCCATGTCAAAATATTTGATGTTGGAATTCAATATAAAATCTTTGTTGGTTCTCCTTATGGCATGGAGGTGATTGACTATACTATGTTCTAACTGTTGAGCCAAAAATCTGTTATGCGAGTGAATTTTTTATTCACCTGTTGTAGTTGTGCGATCTAAACTGAGTTCCACTCTAACTATCAGATCTGATTTGTTGCATGGTTGTCTTTCAACCTAAATATCCACTCCTAAAATATGTGTGGAAACTCACAGAAAAACACCTCATGCAGATTAGTAAACACATATTTCTCAAGATATTTGTGTGGTGTTACTCTAGGGTTTTTGTTATCTTGTTGCACAAACTCTAGCTTCTTTGTTTTCAACCATCACTCTATTTTCTCTTTCATGGGTCTCCAAGGTATAAACATTCCCTCCTATGTTTTCATTCTTTTTGACACTTCGGTCCCATATCTTACATTCTTTTAACAGTTTTTCAACAGATCAAACATTATTTTAATAGATCTTCAACATAGCTCATCCACTCAATCCTATGTTGTTCCAACTGACAATGAAAAAAATTGTTAGTTGGTTATATTAGTTATTCCTTTAACATGATTTGACCCAGGTTCAGGCTTACTGGGGATCCAACAAAGTCTCTAAAACTATCGACCCTCTTGGTAAGCCAGAAGAAAACGCAACACATAGAGTGCACTATGAAGTCTCACCCGAGATAGTCTTAATGGGTGATTGAAATTCTCAAGTGCTTGCAGTCCAAGACTGAATGGGGATCTGCGAATTTTGCATTGTGAATTTTGTCTAATTATTAGAGTAATATATTTTCATTCTCTGTAATATACCAGATATAAAAAGTATGCAGAACAGAAATAAAATGCTAGAAATGGTAGAATAATAGTAATATAACCAGCATAATCTCCACAATAACACAAAAATGATATAAGAACAACAACAGAAATAAGACTTTGATTCAAAAAGCAATGTTCACGGGCCTCTTCAAGGGGGAAACCTCTAGTTGAGTAGCGCTCTGTTACAATAATCTCCAAGCTAGGGTTTTCAAAACCTCGACCCTTATTTATAATAAATATGTCTATCAAGATAAGCATCTAGAGGAAGATCCTTCTAGAAGCGGAAGCCTCTATTAGGTCTTCTTACATTCACCTTATTTTATTTTATTGAAAGGCATTATTAATATTGACCTTTATTACATCTGAATATACTGCTCTACCTATGTGCGGGTTAGGACCCTAACATGTCTTCCCCCTTAAAAATAGCCTTGTCCTTAAGGCTTGAGATGTGGAAACTGCTACAGAATGGTAGCTGGTTCCCAAGTGGCATCTGCTAGATTTGTACCTTTCCACTAGACTAGCACTTCCTTGATGGATCTCTGACATAGGTGATGCTCACACTTGTCCAAAACTGCTTCTGGATGTAGCCAAATGGATCCTTCTTCAACTAACTGTTATAACCTAAATTGCACCACACATGCTTACCAAGCATCAGGCCAACTCATATCCCTTCTTTACCAAAGCACTATTGAAAAACTCTTTGAAAATCCTCTTTTATAAAGGCCCACGTGCCCTACTCCATTACTGCATGAGTGTACTCGATGGCTGACCCAAAATAGCCCACTTGGACCGACAAAAGAATGAAAAAAGGAAAGTTGCCAACAGAACACAAAAGCTATGGGTGAGTTAACTGAAACTCCCAGCCATGAATGGCCGAGGGTTCATCCAAATACCTAGCTCCTTCTATCTTATAAAAGAAGGGGTAGGGGTCCCATTTGGAGGAGGAAAAATATAGCAAAGAAACTCTGCCCATTTGCGTATTCCCATTGTCCCAACCCTTTAGCCTTTCCTGATGCCAAAGGAGATACAAAGCAAAGTAGTTGGAGGACAGTAGAAGAGGAGCCCAGGATCAGGTTCGCGGAGCGGTGGCCGGTCTCAAATTTTGTAAGTTGACTCATTCAAAGTAATAAAGAAAATGATTTTCCCCTCCCAATTCATGAACTTTTTATAGTTTGATTAGTATATGTTTGGATTTCTAACCCGTTATTATATAAGTAAGATGCATGCGTAGTTGTTGCTTGTCTTGTATGCAGGTCAACTTTGGAAGGAGTATTGCGAACAAGTAATCAAGTACAATGGAGGATCAACATCAAATGTTGGGAACGAGGTAGGTTGATATTTCCTTGCATTTACTAAGAAAAGGGGATTTAAATCTAGGGATGAAGGTGGAAAGTAGTTTTTCTTCGGTCATATCTGCATGCAAAGTCTGAACTCTATTTGCTAGTCTATAGGGAGATTTCCCTCACAACGAAATTGGCGACCATACTGGGGAGACTCTCTAGGGTTCCTAAAATTTTATTTAGTTTTTGGGTAGTTTTAATGACTAGTTTTTCTTGCCTATTTTTTCTTTTAGTTTCTGTAAGGTCTGAGCTAGCAGAAAGTTTGGTTTTCCATACCAACTTTCTCTAATTTTCTTGAATGTGTTTTTTGGGACCCACAGAGGTACACACAACCTGCATAAGGTCTGCACGCGTATAAGCACACCCTACTCTCTTACAGCCCGTGTGCAAACGCTAGCTGAAGAAGTAGCAGTAGCGTGTAGAGTTTAGAGAACTTCGGGGGTAGTCAGCCTCTTCCCTGTCAGAATCACACATTCTCAGGGGGTTTTCTAGAATTTTGTCTGAGTCTTGGTTGTTTGCAGTCCTATCTAAGATTGTTTTTTCTTTATCATTTTTCCTTACATTATTTTTTTTTTTGTTAAAAAGAGTGTCCAAGCCTTTCAAGGGATCCTGGTTATCAATATTAGTGGTCTCTTCCTGGTTTGGTCTGTATGTTTTCATTTTTTCTCAGAGTTTAGATATACACGTGGCCTGTACAAGGTCAGCCCGCATGTACACACCCTCTGTCTCTATCCAGCGCGCGTTCACATGCGTGCTGTTAGAGTAAAAATCGTGTGCTTTTACAGGATACTTGTTGTTGAGGGTAACTCAATCATCCTTTCCCTTGATAAGAATTATTCCTCTTAGGTGTTTGAATCTTTGTCTGAGCAGTCAGTAGCTTAGTATTAATCTTACCCTTAGCTTTCTTTTCTTATTTAAAATTTTTTCATAAAAATAAAAGAATTTTTAAGGTTTTTAGACAAGTGTGAGAGTCATTTTTTTTTAAATTGATAGTGTGTGATTTTTGACCTAATTGCTTGCGATCTGTGATTAGGCCAGAATTGTTTTTCTTGGTTTTTGCTTGTTGGTATTTTTCCTTTCTGTTTTATCAAGCATTTAAATAAAAAAAAACCTCTTTTCATTTTCTTATTTGGTTGAAAAGTGTGTTTCTGCATTATTAGCCAGGGAAAAGTCATTTATTTCATAATTTTTTGCAGTTTACTTAGATCATAAGTAGCTTGTAGTCAAGTGAAATTTCTTTTGAGTTTGCTGTCCAAAATATTAGAAAATTAAAATTATTTATTTTGAAAAGTTGTTGAAATTTTGCATTAAGTAAAAGTTTTGTTTCCAACTTTTTTATTCATTTTTTTCTTTCATCTTTTACACCTCACTAGTTTCACTTTCATACCCCTTGATGTAAGACAAATCCATAAAAGTAATGCTAAATTTAAAATCTACTAGATTTTTATGTTTGTAGGGTTCACCAACTAGTTCAGTATTAGGGCCTTGGATTAGGTTGGAGAGGAAACTCTTCAAGGCCACTTAAAATCAAACATTGGAGTCTGAGTTAGGGAGTGTCTAAGTCCAGTGTCGTGAAAGTTATCCAGGACCCCCCTCTAACATAGGGGATCAGCGCGAGGTCACGTGTGGAAAGGTAGCGGAGATAACCCCTCCAAAGTTGGACCAATCATAGTGGAGAACACATATAGAGGGCTTGTCTGGGGATTCCGTCGTTTTCATTTTCCACAGGGCTTCATGGGTCTCAAATATGTTCGAGGTCCTCATTTGTCTTCCAGACTGGTTTCTCTCGATACCCTTGATAGGTTTCAGGCTCGATACCCTACTCATTGTGGTCTACCCGACTTTCGACTGTACCCACCTGGTGACTGCTCGCGTGCTGGAAACCTAGTTGCCAATCTTGTTTAGGGACATACACAGGTGACTTCAGGGGTATACCATGGTACCTAGGGAAGACATCAGGACATGCTTTACAGAGTATACCCGAAGGGTACTTCCGTGTTCGAGTTGCACTTGCACCGATAAATTTCTCTAGTGTTGGTTGTTGTAACTGTTCTTCCAATTAATTTAGTGTTTTCTTGTCTTATCTTCTAGGGTCTTTTTTAGTGTGTGTTACTTTTGAATGTTTAGACTACCTTAGAGTGTCTTGGATCTCCTCACACAGTGGAGGATCCCGAGATCCGCCAGTCACGAAGGCTTCTTGGCCTACCGCCGGTTACATTGGAGCCACCCCCACCACCATTAAGGCGAAAGCTAGACCAACAAGGGTCTTTTGAAGTGACCAGGTTACAAGCCATTGTGCCCAACCAACCCCTGGAGGAATCGACCATTTTGGACCTTGAAGCAACTGCTCTTGGTTTGGTTGAAACCCCAACTAGTGATTTCTTGGCGCCCTCCGTCGTACCAATTCAATTTTATGAGTGCCAGACAGTGTTGCACATAGCAATGGAAACAAATGCAGTTACCCCTTCTGGAATTCTTCAATTCCCACCATGGTTGTCACCACAGGAGGGATTTCATCTCCTAACCCACCGTCGTCAGTCTGAGCCACCATGGTCTCAACTGCAACTACTTTGCACAGTGGTCTGATCCCATCTTTGGCGGCGGCCACAACCCCTTTCACACCAAGTGCGATAGGCCCTCCATTCTCATACGGGATGCTTAGTTTGGGTACAAGTCCTGTACTTTCTTACTCCACTTTATAGAATTTAGGTATGGGGGTAAGGAGCGCTAGCGCTCCTCTGCAAGGTCACATGGGGGGCACTCCTGCTCCTTTCAACACTTTCCCTTACGAAGGAGGTCATATCCCTCCTTCATCCCCTTCACTCGGTGGCTCGCATCAGCAATCCGCCAGGAAACCTACACATAATAGTTTATTTGGAGCAGGGAGTCAAGGACCACCTTCGCATAGTATGCTGGTAGGTTCAACACCATTTTCTTTGAACGGAATGTTTGGTAACAATGCCTTCTTGTCAGCTGCTTTCCGGATTGGGGGCAATCCCATTTTTGGACAATCGACTCCTATGCAGGGTTCTATTGTTGCACAGGGGGCAAACCGAGGAACTTCTTCTGCTTCAAGGCCTTGGAATCCTTGGCAGGGCTCCGTTCCCTCTTCCGGAATGTCGATCTGGGGTAATTCTTTCCACAATCAATGGAACCCTGGACAAACTACTATGCCTATCCCCATGGGACTAACTTGGGGTAATCTTTCCCAAATTCCTTCAAATGTAATGCATGCCCAACAGTCTATGTCCTATTTGGGAAATTAGCTGATGATGTCTCCACATATGGAAAATCCATACATTGGCCAGGGTCATGGTTTCTACTAGAATCTGGCCCAGTAGCCAAACTTTTCCTGGCAACCTGGTGCCAGTCAAACTCCAGGCCCCTTTTTCCCAGGTTATCACCAGCAACCCAAACTACCTTTCCTGGCGACTTTACACTTTCTATATTTGACAAGGTTGTTGAATGACCCTATTTGTCACGATCCACATTGGCCTCCTATGCCGACGAAGTTTCCTTCAGACATTCCAAAGTTCAAAGCCAATCCTAACGAAGATCCAGAAGATCATGTGACTACCTTCCATCTTTGGTGCTCATCTAACTCATTGAAAGATGACTCCGTACAGTTGCGATTGTTTCAACGTACTCTCATTGGGAGTGTCACGAAATGGTACATTGAGCTCGATCGCTCAAGATACTCTTCTTTTGGTGAACTGGCGATGGATTTCATGAACCATTTCCATTTACCTGTGAGATACGATGCTGGCACAGAGCTACTCACCAATTTCAAACAGACAACAACGGACCATATCTCTAATCACATCTGAGAATGGAGATTTTGGAAGAGTTTAATGAAGGTACCAGTCCCACCATCATTTTTTCTTGAGTGGTTCCTTAAGTCTTTCATCCTGCAGTTATCCAAAGACGTTGCGATGTCAGGAGTTTTCTCCGAAGAAGACGCCATCATGAGGGCTCAACAGTTTGATCTCATCTATTCTCAGTCTGGTTTAGTATACAACATCTTGCCAGATGTGCCACACTCAATACTGGATAAAACTAGATAGAGGGTTGGACCACATGCCGATGGTATTGTTGGTTCAGCACAAACAAAGCCCATTGAGAAATTAATGAAGAAGTTGTAGCAGTTATCTATACAACACACAACGTCCAACCAAACTACTGCTTTGGCTACTCCCCTTACAAAAATGTCAAAAGTAAACACAGTGAAATCGACTAACCCAAAGGCCACCCAACAGCCTAAAGGGAAGAAAAAACAATGAAAGAAGGGTAAGGGGGACAAAAAACCCAATGATAATGATGGTGGGGACAACACTGAAAAATGAAAGGCGAGGTATCCATGTAACTTGTGCACAGAAGACCACCAGACCCATCTATGTCCTCGACTTGAAAAGGACCAAAAATTTGTCACACAGCAACAGTAGGCAGTGTTGACTAATCCATTTCAACATGGGAAAAATCTAACTCAAGCCTCTACAAGCACGGAAGGGGGCAGCCAAGAAACCTGCTCGCCTCCGAATAACCCTGCATCCACGAACGTATATATGGTTAGGGGTGATTCTTTTATATCTATTAGAACACATGACTATAGTAAACCAAGCACTTCTGAGAAGGGTAAAGAAGCTGACCTCCCATCTCTCCCTCTATATATTGAGAAGACATTGGGTGAAACAATGACACGCATTCCGAAAGGTGCATTTAAAAAAGCTTCTCATAACCCAAATGCAAGGGCCGCACAAAACTACTCTATGGTGGAGGATTTATCACAAACCCCTTGTGCGATGTCTACTTTGGAGGTCCTCCAAAGCTGCCCTTCTCAGAGGAAAGCCTTGTTAACCGCTTTAGGTTCTACCGAGACTTGTAATCCGGGTACCATCATGTTGGATACAATTGACTTAAAACATCATCTGCCTTACCACGTAGTGTTTCAGATAGTAGTGGCTTATCCCACGAAAACTTTTACTCGGAATATATTCCGCACGGTGGTTGATGAGGGTGCCTTGACATGCGTTATGTCATTGGCATGTTGGAAGGCCATTGGCCAGCCTGTTTTGTCTCCATCACCTACTCTCCTCAATAATTTCGATAGTTGTTCATTCCAACCACATGGCATCGTTCCTTCTTTCCCCATGCAGTTAGGAGGGAAGACCGTGTGTGTCGAAGTAGAGGCATGTGATGCTCCCCTCGACTATAACCTCTTGTTAGGAAAGAGTTGGACTTATGCTATGCAAGTTGTGGTTGCTACAATTTTTTGGGTCTTGTTGTTTCCACACGAGGGTCGGATAGTGACCATCGATCAATTGTCTTTCTCTAGACCTGACCCTACTTTGGGGGTATCCACGGTCTCGATGATTGATAATCCTCAACCAGGTGTCGTTAACGTAGGAGTTGGTTTGTGCCCATCCTTGATGGGTACCTTCGATTACCCTCCCCCTCATGACGACATCAAATTTATATCCAATCACCATAGGATTGAGATTTTTCAAGTTTAGTCGTTCCTCATGACTTACTTTGAGGATCCCTGGATACTTCCTTCCCCATCGACCACGATGGATGAGACAAGGCACCCGAGCATGTCCATGCCCTTGTTTGCAACTAAAGTAGCGTACTCTTTAGTTCAGCAAGCTTCAACTAACACTGATGCGACTCCTACACAAGAGTTAGATCCACTTCTAGAGCCTATTTGGGCTCAGGGTTCTCTCGCTAACACCGATTCGTTAGACTTAGTCTTTCCTTTTAATGAAGCAGTAATCGAAGCAATGACTAGTCCGAAAAAATCTTGGGAAGATCTTCATCATAGGTCATATTTTCTCCCAGAGATAAGCTGAATCGAAGCAAGAGAATTCATCGTGACCATGAAGGGAGATCAGTCGTTCCCTATTAATCTCTTAGCTACACACGAAATTTATGCCGAGGGAAATATGGCAACTATCGTTGAAACCATACCGATCAATATCTCCCGAAACCCTGGCATCATGGAGAATGTCTTCGACGGAGCGGATTTCTCCCCCGAAGAGATTCAAATCTACACAGATATTTTCAAAGAATTATGTGACGTGTTTTCCTGGTCCTATGAGGAAATGCCAGGTATCGATAGAAAAATAATTGAACATGAGATAACAACGTATCCTAATGCCAAGCCTATTCGATAGAAGATTCATCCAGTTAATCCTAAGAAAACAACACCCATCAAGATTGAGGTTGAGAAATTGCTAAAGGAAGGTTTTATCTATCCTATCCATTTGACCCAATGGGTGTCAAATCCTGTGTCGGTCAATAAATAAAAAGGCACAATTCATGTATGTACCAAGTTTCGTGATTTGAACAAGGCATGTCCCAAAGATAATTTTCCAACACCATTCATCGACCAGATCATTGATGAATGTGTTGGTTACGAGGCCTTTTCTTTCATGGATAGCTTTTTGGGATATAATCAAATCCAAATCAAACCTAAAGACCAACACAAAATGACATTCATTTGTCCTTGGGGTACATTCGTGTATCGTAAAATGCCTTTTGGTCTTAAAAATGCTAGAGCCACCTTCCAACAGGCCATGTATTTTTCTTTTCATGATCTCAAGCATATAGTCGAGGCCTATCTAGATGATTTAGCATCATGATATCGCAAGAGAACGGATCATCCCACACACCTTAGGCTGATCTTCGAATGTTGTTGCTACTTTCAGATTCGCTTGAATCCAAAAAAGTGCATCTTTTGCATAACGTCAGGACGTTTGTTAGGTTTCATCATATCAACAATAGGGATCATGGTCAATCCGCTCAAGGTGGAGGCAATAATCCATTTTCCCACCCCACACAAAATCATTCAACTTCAGAGTCTACAAGGCAAGGCAAACTTTTTACGTCACTTCATCGCCAACTATGCCGAAATCAACAAGGGATTTATGCGCTTACTGAAGAAAGATGTTCCTTTTTACTAGGATGATTCCACTCAATGCTCTTTCGACGCATTAAAACATGCCCTCACAATTGCCCCTCTGCTCCGGCCACCTAACTATAACAAAGATTTCTTATTATATCTAGCTGTAGCAGAGTCAACTGTTGGCATGGATTTAGCTCAAGAAGATGATTTGTTCTAAGAATATGTGATCTATTACCTGATCCGAGGCCTCCTAGGACCAGAACTCAATTATTCTCATATAAAAAAACTTGCATTGGCAACAGTTCATGCTATTCAACGGTTCCGTCATTATGTTCTGTTTCACAAGAACACCGTCATTGCTGTCGTGAATCCATTCCAGTACATGTTGACACGATGGGTAATAGGTGGAAAAATCAGTAGATGGATAGTCATCCTCCAGGAGTTTGACTTAAACTTCGTTTCAGCAAATTTCCAAAAAGTCATTGGTCTTCGTAGAGCTTATTTAAAAACTTCTGGTTGAGTTAGGTGATGTTGTGCCTGAAGAATCGCCTATCCGAGGAGATAAGTTTTTCATCACATCTTCAGATCCCTAGTATGGAGATATACTTATCTATCTCCAGACTTTGAAGTGCCCCACTTCTGCTTCTCATGATGAGCGTTGGCGTATATGCCATCAGGCTAAGAATTATCTCATACTCGATGATACATTGTATCGGAGAGGTGTAGACTGCATATTACATTGATGTCTCACACATGAAGAGGTAGTTATCATGCTCAACGATTTCTATACCAGAGCTTGTGGCGGTCATTTGTCTGGATTGGCAACAACCCAAAAGATTCTACAAGCAGGTTACTTCTGGCCGACACTTATCAAAGATTGTATCGAATCGGTCAAGAAGTGCCATCCGTGCGAAATCTTTTCTCGAAAGATGAGGGCACATCCTGCTCCCATGTTTCCTATCATCACAGTTGGTCCCTTCAACAAGTGGGGGATTGATTACACTACTTGCAACCCCCCTTCAGCAAGGGGGCATCGCTATATTATTGTAGCTATCGACTACTTTACAAAGTGGGTGGAAGCTATGCCAATGTTTAAAGATGATGGAGAGACTGCAGCTCTCTTTTAATTCAACCAGATCATAGCAAGGTTTGATGTCTCGAGGGAGATTGTCACTGACCATGGCAGTCACTTTAAGAATTAGATGATGATCGAATTAACATCAAATCTTGGTTTACAGCAAGAAAATTCATCACCCTACTACCCCCAAGCCAACGGGCAGGTGGAAGCTATAAACAAAACTCTTAATACTATTCTACAACAAGCTATCAACTCCTCCAAGTCAAATTGGCATTTGATGGTATACTCGACATTATGGGATTACCGAACATCTGTTAAGAGTGCAACCAGTTTCTCACCTTTTCAACTTGTTTACGATCTGGAGGCAGTCTTTCCCATCAAATGTCAGATCCCGTCTCTAGAATTGGCAGTATAATTATTGCACGACACTTCTCCACTCGAAGAATGGTTATTATACCTTGAGAATCTCAATGAACAACGTCATGATGCAGCGCTGGCCAACGAGGCTCAAAAACATAAGGTCAAGTGTCAATATGATAGGTCTGTTCATCCTCGTATTTTCTTTGAAGGCAACCTTGTCCTGGTCTATGACCAAGATAAGGACCCCTTGGGGGCAGGCAAAGTAAAACCCATATGGTTCGAGCCTTTCATCATAAAAGAGGTATTAAAAAAGGGCACCTATCGTCTGGTTTATTTCGAAGGGAATGCTTTGGCGGAGCCTAGAAATGGGCTCTACCTCAAAAAGTATTACTCATAGGCAAGTCACTGTGGGTAACTTTTTGTAACATATGTATAGTCTTTGTACTATTACTTTTTTGTTTCTTTTAAATGTTATGGACGTGTCACTGATGTTATCTTTCATCAATATGCCAGATGTCAAGTGATTCCGAGGTGTTCGTTGGGTATGCAGATGGTGCTATTCAGCACACTCGGAGGCTTGCCTTTGCAGCTTGGGTAATCTTTACACCTCAGGGCCAGTTGCTATCCTCCAGAGGTATATGCCTAGGTGACACCACAAATAATGTCATCGAGTACAGTGCAGTTATTGAATTGCTTCGTGATGCTTTGTCATTGGGTATCTCTCATCTCTGGGTCTATATCGATGCTCAATTGGTTGTGTCTCATTTAAACAGAATATACCGGGTTCATGATCCAAATTTACACCGACGATTCCTTAGGGTACATCTCTTAGAATGAAAACTTTGATTATATTACATATTTTCATGTTCCTAGGAGAATAAACTAGATTCCAGATACTCTAGCTAATCAAATTTTAGATTGGCATCTTACACACATATGAAAAAACATTGACATAAGCATGTAAATACATTTTTTTCACACATGATCCATAAGACACAAAAGACCAAAAAAACATATATATTATCATAAAAGTAACCAGATTACATAGATGGACGCAAGCACCTCAAAAATAGGACCAATAACGAGTCACAAGGCTTACGACCTCAAAAAATATATACAAGTAGTGCTCGTGGCACATAAAATGTCTAAATAGGTTCAGGGCATATGGGCTCTGTTATAATGGTCCACAGCATGGGATAAATGCCTAAACAATTGGACCCACGTCTGAGGTGCCCCCACTACATGAGGATGCATAGATGGTGGCAGGTCCTCAATCTCCGCCATCGAGACTGTGTGAGTGAGTTATGTAAAGTTCCACTCAACTCATCTGAGTACTCTCTCAGCCTCCCCAGCTGGGAGGTCTCCTGCTATTGTTGGTCCCCCGACAGCGGCAACTGCAGCCCCAGGCCGAGGACGACGCTTGTTCCTTGCATAATTGGTATGTCGCAGGGGTCCCACATCTGCATGCAACAAACATATATCCATCAAATACTCTGGCATATAAAAAAATGATATATATAACAAAAATGACATAAAAATGACATATACAACAAAAAAAACGACAAAGGTGGAGACTTACCCGTCTCCCCTCACTCCTCACCAGGAGGCACGGGTATCTCAGGATCTCTCGAAAAGTCTATCCCTACATATGGGTAATCCTCGATCACAGGGATCTGCTGTGACAGCCATGCAAAAAATTCATCATCGAAGGACTCATTGGTCCTTCCACCACCCTGTCGTGGCAGTAATACTACCCATCTACATACAATAGGAAAATAGGCCTAATGTCCTTATACCACTTCCCGAGGACTAAATCTTGGAACTCTCTCGAAAAAGAAGGAACACAAAATAGTCCCAAACCCAAAGTTCCTCTGTGTCTGTTAACGACAATCTATCAATTGCCTCTTCATACACTCCAGTAGTGTGGTACTCCAGTCAAAAATTTGTGCATTCAAGCACTGGATAACGTAGTTCATCTATGCGCGGGATGCCTGATGCAAGGTCGCTAAACCGGTAATCCGCCCAATGAGAAATAGTATTGCTTGCAGGGATAGGTTAGTAATCTTACTTATGGGAACCTGGGAGCTCAAACAGTTTGTCCCAGCCTCACAGTGCAAGGCTATTAGTTCCGCTATGTTATGCGGCCCCAATGGAAATGTCCTGAAATTGACTAGCTCCCCTTTCCTTGAGAGGCCAGTCAAAAAGTAGATATCCTCGGTGGTAGGCACCAGTGATTGCCCCTCTAGCATGAAAGCCTCTGCATTAGGGTGCCAATAGTCAACCAAGGCATTCAGTAGCCTCAGTTTCACCTGCATAAATGGACATAGGAAGAACTTTAGCAAACCACATTGCATCAACGTGGCCATGGCATTCAGATCTTCCACAACCAACTCACTAACTTCTTCATGCTCCCTTTCCCTCCAGTGGACATACATCTTGCCAAAACAACCAAGTTCAGGAGGGTGAGTGAGTGATCTTTAGTTCTTTTTGTTTATAAAGGGATGTCCACGTGTGATGTCTAGGTGATAGTCGTGTGTACACGCAGGCAGTTTTTAATCTACCCGAGTGTACACATGGCCTGTCCAGAGACAACCCACGTGGACCTAGGGTCGACCTTTTGAAGGTTGATGTCCACGCAAAAAATGAAATGAAAAGCAAAAATTTACAATTGAATAGCTAGATAGGGGAGTTTGTACTTACTTGGTCCAAACAGAAGTTTGTTTCGTCCACTGTAGCTCTCGAAATCACCATTTCTATCAAAGGGGGTCTTTTGGCTCCAGAGTCAGTTTTCAAATTAGCAATGGTGGTAATGAGCTACCAGCTTCTATTTATAGACTTTGTGGCCTCTTTTTGTCACTTTTTTGGCCTCCCTTATCATTTTCTTTATACCAAAAACCATTTAGAGTGATTCATGAGTTATAGGGGAGGGATTTGATCAGGTATTGGGACATTTTTTTTTGAGTTTTGAGTAAATTTTGACGATCCATGAAAAATTTTCCGACGATCAACTTGAGCATATAGGTTAGGTTTCTACCCTGATTTTTGTATCTCGTTGTCTTTTTCATTCGCCATAGGATCGATCCCATCAGATTGTGACACAAAACCATCTTCTCTGCTTTAGAAGTGTCGCAATTTGGCGGTAGAGATTACTGGAACATGGATTCCCTAGGTGGATCCTAGTTGCATTATGGCATTCATGCTGTCTCTAAAATCATTGTAGGCTCGGGAGTCCTTATAGTCTGTCCTGAATATGAGTTTGAACCTCATTTGCATGATTCTTCTTCGCTCTTGACCTCACCCTCAGGACACCCAAAATATAATGGGTCTTCTTTTAAGCCCTTTTCAGACCCTCTAAATATGAAAAGATTGTTGAACGATCTTGTGTCCTTTCACACTTGTTAAACTGAAATTTGAAGTCACGTCTGTCCGGCGGTAGTTTACCCCTTTTTCGGTCCAGATGGTCAACTGTATGAACAAAGGTATACTCTATGGAACTTCAGCTCTATAGAAGAGTACTCTCAGGTATAATTTTATCTCTTTTTCGGGCCTGAGGGACTAAACTTATGATGAAGGAACCCCCACGGAGTCCATAGTTAAGCTCTTTTCAGACTCCTTAAAATTGAAAAGATTGTCGAGTGACCTTATTCTTTCACACTCATTAAATTGGTCCAGAAGAACATTCTTGATGGAGTCCATAGTTAAGCTTTTTTCAGACTCCTTAAAAATGAAAAAATAGCCGAGCGATCTTGTCCTTGTCACACTCATTAAAATGGTTTTGACTCAATATCTAATCGGTGCTAGTTTACCCTTTTTCGAACCGACTAGACTATCTTCAAAAAAGGTACCCCAATGGAGTCTCCTTTTATGTTTTTTCAGACACTCTAAATATGAAAAACCATCGATATTACCTTCTTTGGGCTCGTTAAACTTACATCAAAGGACGTTACCATTGTGTGTTTTATTAACCGTGTTTTCATATCTTATACGCCTGCCTTGTAACAGTTTGCTTCTGCATCTTAACACCTTTGCCCCCCAGAGGATTTTTCCCAAGTATCATTCTACTAGAACATCAGCCTTGTCCTTGTGCCTTGAGCTTGTATGTTTGCAACACTCGTTCCTCCTTTGTAACGTAATATTCCTTTATTCTTTTTCCACAATTATTGAAAAGAACAAAAAAAAAATCAAATATACCACAAAAAGAGGAAGGGAAAAGTATTTTCTTTATTGGCAGCATAATGAGTTGCCCTTGGATAAATCATATCTGTTTGTTTGTTCATCAGACTATGGGATGTAATACGACCTTAGGAATCTTTTTCTCGCTATATATATTAATGTCCTCCACCGTTTGGTTATCCTTCCAAACATATGGAGAGTTTGCGTCGCCTCCTGCTTCGTAGACTTATGATTAATGCCATGCTGCCTGAGTCTCATCATTTGTCGTGCTATTATCCAAGGGAATTTTTTCACCAAGCCTGAGTCGACCCCTCTGCAATATGTCTCTTGTCCTCATACCCAACCATCCTGAACATCCAATCAATTCCTTATTTGAAATCACTAAAGCCTTCAGTCTGATCCTCAAGATTATCAAGTCCATGACCAACGAGCCATCGAAGACCTCGGGTAGTGCAGTCGTACACTCATATTACACCTCTACCCAAGTTTTGAATATTTTGAAGTTGTTGCTCGAGCTCTGAAGATCTCATCTCCAGCCATTAGGCCGTATCAGCTTCTAGAAGATGGATACTCTATATGTATATATTTTCAATTTCGGGATGTAGCTCCGTTGTGTATTATTCGCTGCTACTTTTTATATAGTTATATGACATGGATCTACAATGTATTTGATTGGTAGCCATGATTCTATTTTACCCTGAGCATGGGTATGTCTTCCTCGATGAGACATTTGTTATTTTACAGATGGCACCTCCCGGTTCCTGATCCTTGGGCTCAAACATTTAGCACATCAGTAAAGATTGGTAATGTATTTCAGCCATCAGATGCTCTTCTGACCTCACACATTAGGGGGCATCTATTATAACCCTAAATTGCACCACACATGCTTATTTGGAATCATGAAAACTCATATCCCTTATTTACCAAAGCACTGTTGAACAACTCTTTGAAAATCTTCTTTTATAAAGGCCCTCGTGCCCTACTCCATTACTGCATGCGTGTACACGCTAGCTGACCCAAAATAGTCTGCATGGACCGACAAAAGCATGAAAAAAGAAAAGTTGCCGATGAAACACAAAATCTATGGGTGAGTTAACTGAAACTCCTGGCCATGCATGGCCGAGGGTTCGTACAAATACCTAGCTCCTTCTAGCCTATAAAATAAGGGGTAGGGGTCCCATTTTGAGGAGGAAAAATATAGCAAAGAAACTCTTCCCATTTGCATATTCCCATTGTCCCAACCCTTTAGCCTTTCCTGATGCCAAAGGAGATACAAAGAAAAGTAGTTGGAGGACAGTAGAAGAGGAGCCCAGGATTAGGTTCGCGTAGCGGTGGCTGGTCTCAACTTTTGTAAGCTGACTCATTCAAAGTAATAAAAAAAATGCTTTTNATATTTGGTTCTTAAAATTTTTTCCTAAGGTTTTTCCTTGTTTATTATTCATAATTAGTCATTATCCAGTCTCCTATATTTTAGGGGAGAATATTCCACCTAGAGAATATTCTCTTTCAGTTGACACTTTAGTTTGACTAGTTGAGTTGAGTTTAGATGCTGCATTGGTTTTGTCACCATGAAACATTGGGATCATCACCAGATAATGCACACTTGCCTTGGGATCATCACCAGACTGGTGCATTACCCTTAATTTTCTTAGTTAACTCCTCACTACTCTCTATTCAATCAATTAACTAAAGACTAGTTGACTAGTTAACTCAACTAGGTGGCAGTTCACTCCCGTAACTACCTGAGAGACTACACTAGGTGGCAGTTCACTCCCATAAGTATTGGTGTGTGTCTAGATCACCCTATACCACCACTATGGCTCATTGGTTACTCATGTATCCTATATATATTGTAAATTATTCACTCTTTGAGTGTGGAATACGGTTACTGAGAATTCTTCCATTCTTTCTCTCTTGCTTCTTCTTTCTCAATTTCTCTCTACAAATGTGTGTGGTATTTTCTAGCTAGATCTATTTTGTGCAGGTTCAAAAAATTTATAGCCTCGCCTCATCTCACAACCATGGATTAAGGGGATGTCACATTCCATCGCGTTTAATGTGACGAAGATCCCACATTTTGGTCGCCACTAGGAGGTTAATGCTTGCATTAAAATCCTCCTTTCGTGTTATCATGGTAGATACTTATGGCTCGACAGAAGGATTACTGTGGATCTGACGTTGATCCACTAGATCACAAGATTAAGTGTGAAGGGACCCGACCCTCAAAAATTTTATCCAGGGAATGCCTCAGACCATTCCCTAGCACAGTGCATCAAGGAAGCTTACGGAGAATTCGAAAAAGGAAAGTGAGGTTACAAGGTAGCCTCTATACAGGATAGCACAGTGCGCCTTGCTTGACAATGCCTAGCTGGAAAGATTGTAAGGAAGAACTTGTTGGACAACTGAGAGTGGGGAGGGGGGGTGAATCAATTGTTACTGAGCTTAAACAATTATGCTTCTTTTTAAAACTCTTTGCAAAAACACTGAATGATGATCACAATAATGCAGAGAAATAAACACAGGCACATTCAACATCAGTCACATATATGAGAAACACAGAGACATATATTTTTCAAGGAAACCCATGTAGGGTAAAAACCTCTTTTCTTTT
>JASDQU010737173.1:48224-70398 GCA_032191745.1 Picea mariana | reverse complement strand
TTCATATTTTTGGGAAAGTGCATCCACAACCACATTGTCTTTTCCTTTCTTATAAATGATCTCATAATCATATCCAAAGAGTTTAGTCACCCATTTTTGTTGTTTTGGGGAGGAAATGCGTTGTTCCAGAAAATACTCGAGGCTTTGATGGTCTGTCTTAATTTGGAAATGTTTCCCCAATAGATAAGGACGCCACAGATCCACGACATGTAGAATAGCCAAAATTTCCTTTTCATAGATGGATTTGACCATATTTCTTTCAGATAGTTGCTTGCTGGTAAAGGCCAAAGGTCGACCCTCTTGCATAAGGACAACACCAATTCCTTTCCCTGAGGCATCACATTCCAACACAAAGGTCTTTGTGAAATCGGGAAGGGCAAGGAATGGAGTGGTTCACATGGCCATATTCAAGGTATGAAAGCTTGATCATTTGTTGGAGTCCAAGTGAAAGAGTTATTTTTGAGGAGAGTAGTGAGAGGTGTTGCAATCTTTCCATAATTCTTAACAAACTTGCGATAATACCCTGTTAAGCCTAGAAATCCACGCAAGCTCTTAAGAGTCTTTGGGTGAGGCCAATATTGCATAGATTCAATATTTTTAGCATCCACCCTAATGCCATCTTTTCCAACCAGATGACCCAAGTATTCTACTTCTGAGGCGCCAAAAGAACATTTAGACTGTTTCAGGAAAAGTTGGTGCTGAGAGAGTAGATGGAGAACTCGATCCACTTGAGCAAGATGGTATGCCTAGGCTTTGCTATATATGAGGATATCATCAAAGAAAACTAAGACAAAATGGTGGAGAAAAGGATGGAAGACATGATTCATGAGGCTTTGGAAGGTGGAGGGGGCATTACATAAGCCAAAGGGCATGACCAAAAACTCATAGTGGCCCTCATGAGTTCTAAAGGTAGTC
Source organism: Picea mariana (assembly GCA_032191745.1). Classification (NCBI taxonomy): domain Eukaryota; kingdom Viridiplantae; phylum Streptophyta; class Pinopsida; order Pinales; family Pinaceae; genus Picea; species Picea mariana. The sequence continues at coordinate 69,483 of JASDQU010737173.1, read as the reverse complement.
TTAGGAATGTATTCCTCTTTCATATGTATATGGTGGTAGCCCAAATGAAGATCCAGTTTACTGAAGAATTGGGTGCCACTCAATTCATCCAGGAGGTCATCAATGATAGGAATGGGGAACTTGTCTTTGATGGTAAGTTTGTTGAGGGCATGAAAGTCAGGACACATTTTCCAAGAAACTTATTTCTTTAGGACCATGACCACAAGAGACGAGTAGGGGCTCATACTAGGGTGGATAACACCTACATTAAAGAGTTCCTGGACCATTTTCTCAATTTCATTTTTTTGGGAAAAGGGGTGACGATACAGACGGATATTGGGAGGAAGGATTTCGGGTACAAGGGGAATGGAATGATCATGAACACCACAGGAAGGAGGGAAGCCTTTGGGGGTGGAAAAGACCAATTAATGTTTAGAAAGGATGGCTTGGAGGTCTTGCAGTACTGAGGGTGTCCCTGTTGCTTGTATGGCATGGAATTGGGCGATAACACTAGAATGACCCTTTTTGAACAACTTTTCCATCCGATGGGAACTAATGATCTCAGGTGAACTAGTGGTGATGCCTTGGAACTTATATTGGTGGCCCTCCTAGTTGAATTGCATCGTTAAGTCTTTAAAATCCATCAGAATGGGACCCAAAGTCCTTAGCCATTTTTCACCCAACATAATGTCACAACCTCTCATGTCGATAGCAAACATATGGGATTCTAGGTGGTAGTCACCAATTTGGAGATGCACATTTTCACAATGCCCCTTACATTTCATGGAACCACCATTGGCAATCATGATTTGGAAATTATTGATGGCATGGATGTAGCAATGAGTTTCTTGGGCAATGCAATGATGAATAAAATTATGGGTGCTGCCACTATCGACCAGAATGATGACCTTCCGATGCTTGATGTAATCGATTAGCTTGAGGGTTTGGGGAGTAGAGACACTAGTGAGAGCATTGAGAGAAATGACCGGTTCTACTTTAGGAGGGTCTGAGGGAGGGGTTGTGTTAGTGGATTCAAGTGACTCAGACACAGAGGGATTTTCTTCATATTCTTCTGAAATCTCCTCGGATATGGCCATAAAAGGATTTTTTTCTTTACACTTGTGGCCCAAGAAATATTTTTCATCAAAGTTATAACAAAGGCCTTTGAGTTGGTGGTCAACCATTTCATGCCTGATTAATTTTTGGATCTTTAGTGGAGCAGAGGGAGTAGTGGGATTTACTGGTTTAGGGAGAGGGATAAAAAAGGGTTTGCAGTTTTGAGAAGACACAACCTGTTGTGCTTATTTATCTATTTTGGTAGCCTCCACCCAACTCTTAGGCCGATCCATGAGGACATGCGCCTAAATTTCCTCCTTGAGGCCGCTGATAAAACACTCTCGGAAAAAGGCATTAGACATGACCTCTGTTCTAAAATCTAGGTGCTCAAAGGAAGCTATAAAGTCTTCCACTGTTCCTAATTGTTTCATCTTTGTCAAATGGACCAAATGTTTGGTGTCAGTATCAAAGCATTCATAAACCTCTTCCATAAAGTGTGTCCAAGCAATATACCCTTGACAAAAAGTTTTTCTCCATTGCCACCATTGCCAACATTATTGATCTAGATGGAGAACACCATACTGGAGTTTGGCCAAGTCATCTGTAATGCCATATAAAGAGAAGGAATGTTCCATTTGGGTTACCCAACCAGTGGGGCTTGAGCCATCAAATTTGGTCACATCCACCCGTGGAAGGCGTAGGTCACGTTGAAAGTGATGGTTCTGAGAGGTATGGAAATGAGAGGAATGGTCACCTTCATTATGTGGAGGTGAGGAAGAGGAAGGGTTATCTGTAGGGATATGAATTTTGGTGTAGAGTGCCGAAAAGACTGATTCAATCTTGGTGGTGAGGTCTTGTTTGATTTCCCCCATTAAGCACTGCATGGTTGTATTGATGGAGGCAACATTGGCACTGAGTTGTTTCACTTCTTGTTGGGTCTCAATGAGACTGGATTACAGGGTGTTGAAGTGAGCTTCCAAGTCTTGGCTATGAGTATGGGCCATGAGGATGAGGAAACTGAAAAGGGGCGTGCAGGGTAAAACATTTTGGCCGAAAAAATAATATGGATGAATTTGATAAGGTCGAAGAGATGAATCCAATGGAATAGGTCTCAAATAATGGTGAAACAATTTCCAATTATACTCCAGTTTGAAGAATACTACAGAGAGGAAATGCCCAAATGATTAACCAGAAATAAATGTGTATTTACTTGGCAAACTGAACACAGTTGCGCGGCAATAGATCTTCCCTGTTTTAATTTGTTTATGTTTCTATCCCCCAAGGGTTAGGTATTCAAGGGTTCTATAAGCAAGGGTTTTCCCTGTGCTATATCTCTCTAATATACGTGTGGGGTCCAACAGTATTACTCGGCCCAATATCTCAGGGCACTAACTAAGGAGGATAGACTGTACCCTTAGCCATACTAACCCACTACCCAGGTACTAGAGAGTATCTTCCCGAGTGTTGTTCTCAGTGACACTATAGCAGTCAGGTGACCGATCGGTTTATCTAAAGAGGGCTTCAGGTAATCTAGGCTGATCCGTACAAAGGTGTTGTCTGATGCGCTACCACTCGAAGGGGTACCAACAGGGGTTACAAGGGTGGCCAACATATGTGCGCTTAAGTACCACTTGTATTTCCTGCATGTATGAATCCCTCAACCGTAGGTTTATGCACGTAGCGATAGATCTCTGTGGCTTAAAGACGTTGGAATACATCTCTACCTTGAAAAAAAATTTAACCCACACTTTCTGTCGAGGAAAGTGCTCTGATACCACTTGTAATATACCAGATATAAAATGTATGCATAATTGAAATAGAATGCTAGTAATGGCAGAATAACAACAATATAACCAGAACATTCACCACAATAACACTGAAATGATATAAGAATAACAACAAAAATAACATTTTGAATCTAAAAGCAATGTTCACGGGCCTCTTCGAGGGGGAAGCTTCCAGTTGAGTAGAGCTCTATTACAATAATCTACAAGCTAGGGTTCTCATACCCTCGAATCCTATTTATACTAAAAAGAAGCATCTAGAGGAAGATCCTTCTAGAAGCAAAAGATTCTATTAGGTCTTCTTACATCTGCCTTATTATATTTTATTGAAAGGCCTTATTAATATTGACCTTTATTACATCTGAATATATTGTTCTACCTATGTGTAGTTTAGGACCCTAACATTAGGTGCCACACAAATTACTCCAGCCCTAGCTCCAAGATAAGATGAGGCACCGTCAAAAAACATTTTCCAAACACCAGTCTTACACACATCCTGTTCTATTTGTTCTTTTTCTTTTTTATTTCCTATACAATTTTCTTCTATACATGCATCTACATCATCATCTAAAGATAATATACAACTACCTAAATCCTGATCAATAATATATACAGGATCATTATTTAGGTTGAGAGGATCACTAACCGTAAATGCTAACCTGGTTTCCCTGTATAGCCGCGTGAACTGCTCCCTGAAAACTGAAATCATTGTGTACGTCATATCAAGTTGAAGGGAACCTCCAATTTTGGCACCCCAAGATCGGGACAAGAGCATTCCATATTTTTGGGGTATATCTGCAACAACTACATCCATTAAAACACTTTTCGAAGGTACCTGTGCAAGGTTTACTATTAAGTCCTTTATCATACCTATACATTTGAATTTCCTTGAATCGAAAAAATATAAGTCTCCATAAGGCATGGTGATTTCAAGGCCGAGTCTATCCATGATTTCTTTAGGCATCACATTGTGAGAGGCCCCATAATATAACATGCATTTATGGGGCAGATGATCGAGAATGATCAAAGTGATGTAGAAAAGAGCTACAGTGTCTCTGGCACCTTTGAAGTGTGGGCCAAAAATTATGTTAAGCTTTTCATCCCCTAAGTTTATAACATCGGTCTGACTCTCTTTTTCTGAAAAACTAATCATTTAGCAATTTGTTTTCGGTCTATCGGGTTTTTGGCCAATTCGACAAGTGGAATAGGGATTTTGATCTTATTGATTTCATTTTCTAGGTTAAAACTTCCAATGGTTTTGTCGATTTCCATGTTTTGAACCTCCAACCCTTTCTTTTTAGCTTTCTTTGGTTGAGGGGCCTTTGTTTCGATAACAGGGGTCTCTAGTTTCTGCATGATTAAGGGTGGCGTTTCCGTTGTCTTTGTTCTAGTAGACTGTATGTTAGTGGTCTTAGTCCCTTCAGTCTTTTCTTCAATGTTTTTCAAAACTGCTACATCATTTTCATCCCTCGGCAATATCTTTTTAACTAGAGCGGTTGAGGAAACCTTGTTTCTAGGTCTTAGGTTATACTTTTGGTGGAGCTCGGTCATTGTACCATCCATTATTCCCTGATAGGTCGAATCTTCTGAGACACTATTGTTCTCGTTACTCTCAATCCTATAATTTGAAGTCAGAGACTTTTTGTAATCATGTCTTGTTATATAAGGTTGTAAGCAACCTTTGCCAATATTGTTTATATCCTCTTATAACTCCTTGAAATCCTCCAAGTCTTGCCATCCTATAAAGTTTTCACTTTTAAAAGGGGTTTGAATTATTTGACCTTTGTTCTTAATTTGTTTTTGGTGGTTTTTAGGATTAGGGTTCTTCCTGAATTCCTTTCTAGGGTGATGTTCGTTTTTAGCTTGATCAAGTTCCATTCTCAATATTTTGTTTGATAGTTCTTTAATGATTCTAGCCACATCATCCATCTTATCTTCTGAGGACCTTACTGATCCAGAGGGTCCTCCTTGCTCCCTGTATCTCCTTATTTCTTTGTTTCCAGCCTCAAATTTGGCTTTCAGTTTTCCTGATGCCATCATGTTAGATTCGATTTCCAAGGCATCATCTTGCATCTTGGTGAGATCTACTGATCTTATCTCCCTTAATAATAGGGAAAAATCAAGGTCAAAAGCTCCAGCGAAAGTCACTTTTTCCGTAGGTTGTGAGGGTTTGACTTGGGATGGGATCTTTTTGTACAATTTGTTGAATCATTGGGTGAACTCAAGGACTGATTCAGATTTTTTCTTTCGAAGAGCTCCAAATTCGATTAGATAATAAATATGGTATTTCCGCTCACCCCACTATCCAATAAAAGCATTTTCAAGTTCATCATATGACGATATAGATCCAACTGCTAAGCCTCGAAACCAGGTTCTTACTTTCCCTTAAAAGGTTTGAACCAAGAGTCTGGAGTAAACATCTTCATGTTCCAATCCAAGAATGTCAGTGAATTGATCGAAAAAATTTATTTGTTTGGCTATCGTTAAATCACCCTCTCCTCTGAACTTGGGGAGGTTTTTCATGTAATTTTCCGGTAAATCATGGAGAGGGACCGGTAGAACCAGAGGAGCATATCTCACAACAACCTTTGTGAATATCTAAAGAGGTAGTGCTTGGCAGCCTGCTCCTACTCCCAGACCACCTGTGGTGGCACCTCTCGCCCCACCTGCTCTAGTCGCGGCCATTGTGGCTTTAGTGGTAAAAGTTTGGGGGTTATAAGAAAGGATTTCAAGAAGTTGGTTATCGACGAGGATGAAACTTGAGAAAAAGGATCTTGGGGAATGTGGACTAGTTCCTTTAGATTCACAGAGTGAAAATATAGGATAATGAATAGAGGTTGAATCAAGATATATGGGATAATTGTTTGAGTTTTGAGAGGTGGGAAAACATACATCAAGAAGCGAGGGAGAATTTTTTTCAATAGGAAGTGAGATAGATCTTTTCTTTCTATTGGTGTGGGAAATGACTGAGAAAGATTATGTCTAAAAAATGGGCAGAACCAAATCTGATTCGAGGTATGTAACTTTATCGGTAGAGTATTCCCCGTAAAGGGGTGGAATAATTAATTCCCCGTGTTGATATTCAGATTCAGTCTGTGTGTATTTAGGTTGATAATTTTTATTTGTTGATGAGACAGTCTTCCAGAAGTGTCTTCTTGATTTTAGAATTTTTTCTGGATCGAAAAAAGGAAAAATCTGCTCGTCGTCTGGATTCTTCCTAGTGTTCTTTTGGTTGAGAGCCAGTTTAAACAAAATGGATTCGCCAAGTGAAAGATAAAGGTATCCTTAGAAGGTTTCCAAACTTTGTTCACTACCAAATAAGGAAAGTGTCAATGTCATTCTTCCCAGGGAAAAATCTTCGTTACTCCATTCCCCAACAATGGTGCCAAAAATATGTTGTTCCTGAGTTTATACTTTAAGGCTCTAAAGTATACTATCAAGGCATCTGAAAAGACAAAGGGAGCTGAAGATAAGAAAAAATATGATAAAGAGATGAGGTCTATAGTTGGTTTCTCAACTGTCTCTGTCGAAATTCCCAGTTTTCCTAGATACTGATATCTCTCTCAATTGCCTCCCATGAACGTTCTAACTCAACTCGGTTATTTGTTGTCTGTAAGATAGTGTTAAATAAATTTAGAGCGATGATGTTTTTATCCGAAAGGTCGGGTTCTATGTTAGGATGCCTTGCAACTGGTACTGTCATGAAGGGTAAAAGTAAAAAAGAAAAAGTTCTTGTGTTTTCTTTTTAGGCTTGTTATCTCTATTCCAAAATACAACGAGAATGATGTCAACACCCAAATAAATAGGATGACTAAATTGTAGGCCTTTTCTTGTATCTGAGTCAAATTTTAAAGAAAAGAAACATGTATGATATGGAGAAAAACATAAATCTATTAGCAAAGTGAGGCATCAATTTCAGAGTAATCTCACATAGTAACAGAAAACTACGAAATGAGAAAAGTATTAATGAAGCATATGATGTTGAAATCTAAATATCTACAGGTCTTGTATCTGTTGATAACAGATACAGAGGAAAAATTGTAAATGATTTAAATAACAAGAATAATAATTTCCACAGTAGAGTTTTTACTAAATTGTAGCCAAGCGTTCATCAATTAAACATATGAAAGAAAGATGAGATGACGAGGAAACACATAACTCAGCGGTGACAAGATCTAGAATCTTCAATCTGCATTTCTATTAATTTAGAGTCTCTTCAAAATTACTTCGTCGAAAATGATTTCTTTTTTAGAGAGATCAAAAATCCTTTTGTCAGACTTCTCTCCTTTTATTTATACAAAATCATCACTACTTGATCGTTAGTGATCTCCTATTTTTAGGGAAAAAAGAAGGAAAAATAGTTACAAAACTGCAACCTTAACTATTGCATGATTAACATTTCATTGGTCTATCATTTCAAAAGTATAAGACTTCGAACGACACTTCACTGCTTAGCTCAAGTCTCTCCCTCTTTTGAAGCTATACATTCAACACACTTCTCTAAAAAATGAACAAAAAATCTATGTGGTGTCGGGAGATCTTTAGTTTCAAATAGATAAAAAATTCTTTGTATTTTTGGAAACTGGTCTTCAAAACCTTTATCGATAGATATGATCACTTTCAACTTTAAATTAGGCTGTATCAGCCATCTTTCTATCTGATTGGTATTGATTTCGCTCAATTGTGAAATTTCTGCTTGAACCTCCTGTAAACTCTCTTTGTAGTACAACTGTTGTTTCACAATGTTTATCTACCCTAGTAGTCCAGAGCAGTCATTTCTTTGCAATCCTAATGCTTTCTTATCCAAAGAATCAAATATTCCCTCACAGTCATCTTTGATTTCTTTGACTGTCTTCTTGTTTTCAACTATGTTTGTTTCCCATGCTTTGAGCATAATGTCTCCTCTTATCTGTTCTGTGATAGAAATTTTTAAATATTTCGGCATCTCCTTGTTCCCTGAACATGTGACTGCCTTTTGAAAAGTATTCCTTGTTGCTTTAGCCTCTTTTTCTAGTAAAATAATGTTATCAAGAGATTTTCTTGCCTCTTGAAAATAATGCTGGATGATATCTATTTTGGAGATCAATTATTGTTGTTCAACTTCTATCTTTGTATGGGATTCTAACCAGAGGGCTTGAAAAGTATTCAAGTCTACGACCCGACCTTATGTCAAACTCAATTTATCTTGTAATTGTTTAACAAACCCACTCTGCTGAGTGACCTATACCTAACTTACTCGTATCCTTTGGTTCATTTCGTCCAGGCTAGCTTTGAGTGACTGGATTTCTTGCCTTTTAGCAGCTCTGGCATGTTCTAGACTTTTATCTACCTCTTCTTTAATGTTTTTCTCAGCATTCTTCAACTGAGCCTGCAATTGAGCTATCATGTGGTTACTCTTCTTTATCCTTGTTCTCATGCTCTTCATAGTAAAAATGTTTGTTGTTTCCATGGCTCCCATGGAGACTGCTACCTTTATAGCGAAATCCTCCTCCTCCAGTTTCTGGCCATCTATCAAGACCCTATGCTTCTTCACCATAACCCCCTTCTCTCATATGAATTTCTTTCCTTACAATATCCTTCCTCTTCTTGCTGAAAAAATAATCGAAAGGAGGGATTTCATCTCTAGAAATAGGGGTGAGGTCATCAACATATATATCTCCCATCTGTGGGAGTCCAAAGGTGGACTGTAAAGGAGTTAAGGAAGTTATGGGACTTCCTAGATCTGTAGACCTTATTTCTCCCATAGCCTCAGGTATAATGATATCAACAACAAGTGATGAAGGAGGAGTATAATTACTAGACTCAGGAGGTGTCCTGGACCTCCTCTCTGCTTTTGTATTTGGATTTTCTGTTTGTAAGGCCTCTTCATTTTGTGAAGATCCTTCAGTCTCATGAGGAAAATTTTCAGGAGTGACTTTATCTTGTGTTTCTTGTCCGAAACCTGGAGGAGTATCTTCTTGTTCCTGAGGAGGGGTAATTGCTTCACCGTGCATCACTTTGGGCAATCCGCTCCATCTGTGTTTCTGGAAGGTTTGAAAACTATCTTGCAAGTCAAACGACAATGTCTGTACTCTTTCTAACACCTCCTCATATGTCTTAGTCCCTTTGAACAAGTCATCACAAAGAGACTTCTTGTGTTCATAAGACTTCATATTACAGTGGGACATGTGTTTTCCCACCATATGGTAAGGATCGTGCTTCCTGTGCTCAAGGTTTACCAATTTAACCTCCTCTAGAGTTGTTGCTTCAACTTTGGAATGACCTAAGTTGAGCAATGAAAATTTCCCAATCTAAACGAGAAAAATTGGCCAAAATTTATTTTCAGCCGCTTTTAGTTCTATCCCAATTCCACCTACTACTAATTGATGAGTCGCCTCCCTGCACACCAATCTATCAGGGAGGAATTTCGGTAGGGTGTGAGGGGGGATTGAACACCAGAAAACTCTAATGTATGAAAAACTCTCCTCTATGAACCAGTCAGCAACTGCCCTGAGGTTTCCTGTGATGGAATCTAAGATGTAGGGAGGTGCACAATCGTACAACATCTGATGTAGTGGTATCACCACAAAATGAAAAATTTCATAGAACGAATCCTTGGTGTTTTCTTCCCAAAGTTTAGAATGATATTCATGAATTGGCTCCAGGTAAGTAGGATTCCAACTCCAATTCATCAAAGGGAAAGGATTTGAGAAGCATATATCATCCATGATGTATGCCGACATATAAAATTCTATTGGTTGGACTTTTGATATTGCAGTCTGATAGTCCATGACCTCCTTCGCCATGTTATCAAATAAAATATTATCCCAATTGAAGCTATAACCTTCTGTTGCCTCGTGCAAAAGAGGTACCCACTCTGCAAGGAAATGGGTGGGACTTTTCTTAGCAAAATTTCTACATAACATCATCCTCACATAAATAATATAATCATTCAATGAGGCTGTGGAATAAATAGCATGGCTGTCAGCCCTGAATTTTCCCTCTTTTCTCCACCAGTATTTGATTATGTCAGGATAGGTTTGGTCTGCCTCCAAACATTCTTTCCTTTGAAAATTACTCACAAATTCTTGATTATAAACATACTTGGGACCGGGGGATAATTTATAAATTACTTGTACATGTTCCTATCTGAAAGAGCCAATGACCACCCCTCAGTTGTCTAGAATGCTCCTCATCTATATGTCAGTTCACTCTAAGGCCCAACTGATCATGTCATTATAATCCGTAAGCCGTGGCCATGTAGCTATTTTGTGGAGCTCGGGCTTCGCTATATCACGAAGCTTGTTGTTGACGTCATGAGGGAAATTTTTAATTTCATAATATAGAGTCTAGAAAATCTGTCTCCAGGATTTTATGGAATCGATGGCATGTGGTGTTGTATCAGATATAACGTCTCTATCTGGACTTGAGCCTTATTCAATCTCTTCACTTTTCTTGGGTGCCTTCTTAGGCGCCATGATACTTGTGCTGGATCAGAAAACTGCTTACAAAGAAAGTGCGTATAAAACCAGGTAAATGTGACATACAACAGATGTAAAGGATAGATATGAAGTTAAAAAATAAGAATTTCTTAACCTTCAATTTCGAGTTAAAGTGAGTGTATAGATGCAGTCGACGAAAAATTAATGTTTTTTAATGGAAAGATATGCCTAGAGATAAGCTTTCATGTCAAAACATATCTTCATTTATCCATTATTAATGTCGTCGTATATCGACGATTTCGAAAATGAATTTTCAAAAATCACCGCCTTCTTCAATTCCTGAAATGCGAAAGACGGTTTAATTATTTCTAATCCTGTTTTAAAAATGAATTAACTTGAAACCTAAAATCTATTTAGAGAAAACACGATTTCACGTTTCGGGAATTCAGGGATCCTGTTGTCAAGGGATAAGTCACAAACAATCCCCAGATCATGAAATCATGATGAGATTAGCGAGGCGCTAAGACACGTATTAGGGCTTTAATTAAAACAACTCAATAATTACTTATCCTTTTAATATTTTCGGAAAAGTGAGGATCAAGAGTTTGACTGTTGAGAGTTCGAAAGCATTTCGTTAGAAGTAAAATCTCGAATCGTGAAAGATTAAGGGAATGATAATCATGTTTAGGAACTTAATTAATTTCAGGTTTAAGGAGCTCTTTTTGGAAAGAGACGGAAAAGGTAACCTTTATTTCTTTCCCCTTTTAATTTTTTTTTTAATAAGCTAAGTGTTTTCAGGATTTCGGCACCAGGAAAATAATATGGTTGAATATTATACTTTGAGAAAAACCAAATCTTAAAAACTCGAAAAGGAACGGAAGGCTCAGATTTCCCCTTTCTGGACTAAGGGTGGCTCCATGACTTAGGAAAAGATGAAGCTTTTGCTTCCAAAGATAGGAAAAATTATACTTCATGTCAACACATCCCAACAAGAGTAGACCTATTTTGTGGCATCCATGTGGTTTCATGGTCATTAATCTACAATCCAAGCATCGGGAGAGGCGTTGATGGAAATCAAAGCATGGGTATAATTTTCCTTTCTTGGGATTCTGATCTTCTGGCTTATTTTTCTTTGCACCATCGGGAATGTGATATCCAAGGTTTTTTTTCTGAATTATTTGAGTCATTAGATCTATTTTTTTCTACATGCATGCAGATTTTGGATGGCATTCTTTATGGAAGTATGTGCATTTCTCCCCTTTTCTTCCTTTTCCACCTTTAGATTCAGAGGAATCAGTGAAGGGTTTTGAGTACCCTTCCTTCTTCATATATGCATGTAATTTCCTCTTGTCTTTATATTTATATTTCTAATATTGATGACCACTTCCATGTTGCACAGTAAGTTCATGCACCTTTGGGCCTTTGATTTTTCCCATGTTGATGGTCTTGGTCTGCTCTTGTGTCAAGGATTTGATAAATTCCTCAAGAGAATGAATCTTCCAAGTGGATCTAGAGTTAAACTTGACTGAATGTAATGTGGATACAAACACTGAGAATTCAGGACCGAGTTTGTAGAGAATGGTGAGAACCATTTGTTTCTCCTCCTTATATTTATCAACCTCGCAAGTCTTTAGTTGTGATAGTAAATCCTTAAATTTTGTAAAGAAATATTGGAGAATGTCGAAGATTTTTGGATCTAATGTGAGAAATTCCACCTTGAGCATGTGTCCCATCATATCTACTTGTTTTACAAAGATCCCTTCCATGGTTTTCTAGGATTCATTGGGGGTTTTATAGGAAGATATGTGAAAAAGGATATTGAGAAAAATGAGACTGCAAATTGTTCTGAATGCTTCATCCATTCGATTTAGATACTTGGATTTTCTATGGATGATGTTGGTTTTGTCTCTTTGTTCATGTTTAACCTATAAAATCCTTTGATTCGAAGATGCATAATCATCTTCTCCTTCCATGCAAAGTAATTTTAATGTGTAAGGATGAATTATTTTGAAAATTCCATTTTTTCGTTGTCTTCAATCTTTGGTACCTGCAAAAATAATTCGGTGTGTCTTTTGATTAGAAATTCATCAAATATGATACCATGTAAATGTGTTGAACCTACATAGAATAGATCTATCTATAAAATAACACACACATTTGTAGAGAGAAATTGAGAAAGAAGAAGCAAGAGAGAAAGAATGGAAGAATTCTCATTAACCGAATGAATAATAAATAATTTACACATAGTATACATTGTATAACTCAACCAATGTGCACTGGAGGAGAATCCAATGTGCCATAGTGGTGGTATATATTTATATGGACACACACCAACAATTACAGGAGAAAACTTCCACCTATTTTAATCTCTTGGGTAGTTACGACAGTGAACTGCCATCTAGTTGAGTTAACTAGTCTATTAGTCTTCATTTAACTGACTGAAACATAGTGAAGTGAGGAGGATATTATGGAATCATGGGTAATGCACTATTCTCGTGATGATCCCAAGGAAAATGCACATTATATGGTGATGATCCCAATGTTGCATGGTGACAATACCAATGTAGCATCTAGACTCTACTCAACTGATCAAATTGAAGTGAAAACTGAATAGAATATTCTCCCTAGAGGAATATTCTTCTAAAATATAGGAGACTGAATAATGACTAATAAATAAGGAAAAACATTAGGAAAAATAAATCCTATGTCTGTGTGAAGTAACTCCAACAAAACATTCTCTAGTTTCTTCAGGAACTTGTGTACCAACTTTCCTATTCTATTCGAAAAATTTAATTTAAACTCATCCAGTGTACATCGAAGGAGTTAACAAAACAATTGTAAGTTTCCATACTCGCGCACCCACATACTTCACATATTTTTTGTCATTTTTTTCATAGACGTTTTTACAAAAGTTTGGAAATATTTGCATGAATTCTTCTAGTATACACCAGAGTATTTTATGTTGACCCCTTTGATATACAAGGTAGCTCATTAGCACAATAAACATTAACTCCTCTAATAGCCATTGGTGTATTTCATACGAACAACTCTAGTTACAAGATTTTTGGCCTTTTAAACCTGGTTTTCACTCTTGTTTTTTTCATTAAGACTTAGACATCCACAATGCCCACTATCATACTCTCATATTCAGGCGATGATCTCCCACCTAGAATTAAATCAAGTGAATCCTCTAGTACTTCATTGGTGGTTACTTCAAATAGGCACATTTTTCGCACATATTTGATCATCAAAATTAAATCACTTTGTCCTTGAACTAATGATTTTATTCACTTGTAAAATTCAGACATGTCCTCGAGGAAGAAGGAACAATTTTAGATAAGAATGGGAGGAAGAAAGAAAATCTCCAAAAGAAGAAGGACAATGCTATTGAAAAGAAGAGGAAGATTGTCAAAGAGGCTAAATCCAAGGCCAAAGATGATGCAACAACAACCAAAATGGAAGCAAAAGAAAAGGAATTTTCCTAGAAAGAATCCAAACAAAAAGAACTAGCTGAAAAGGAAACAGTAGATGCAACAAGAGTGGGAGAGAAAACAAAAAAGGAAGTTAAGGAAGTTACTGAAAAAGCAGCTGAAGAAGAGTGACAAACAAAATACATATATTGAAATGAGAAACGATGATGCTCAATTGATGGACACCGATATCCAAAAGATATTAGTAGTAGGTCCCAATGGACATACACAATTAAATGAGATAAATTTGGGACTTTATACCCCATTCAAACCAAATTATGTACCCAACCTAAAGAAATTCACACATGACAAAGTGTCGAGCATGATTGTGCAAGAAAAAGTGAAGAAAGTTCCAATGACTGGGTGAAATCTAATTTTAGTTCTCACAAAAACCCCCATAACAAAAAATGGCAGTGAAGATGAGGTCACCATAGCCTCCGCTGGCTCCGCTTTCATGAACGCCATGAAATACCATGTACAAAATTTATGCCAACAAAATCTAGAGAAAGAGGAAAGGATTAGGGAGCTGGAAAAAAATATCCAACAAGTAAAGACCGATGAAGGTGTCCTTCAAAGGGTCAAGGAAAGTACAGAGAAGGTCAAAACATAACTAGAAGAAGCTATCATTGACGTATATTCCCACCTGCACATGTTCTAGGAAATAGCCGCTACCATCATCGATCAATAGAGAAAATTAAAGGCCAAGATTACACATATGAACACTATACATAATGTAACACCCCAAGACTAAGCCCCAATTGTAAATGTAAATATGTTTTGTAGGCCGATGAGCTAGTTTATTTTAAGCCAGAAGGCTTATGTGATGATTAGGCCGGAGAGCCTAGATGATAAAGGCTAGTGGGCCTATTTTTGTTTATGTAAACACTCTTATAATTAATATAATACATCGTCGCATGTAGATCGACCACAATGAAAGAGTATGGGGGACCAAACTCCACTATGAAGGGAAAGGGGAGGGATGAGAGCCTAGAAAAAGGGGCTAAGATAGAGGGATTATCTCAAAAGGAATATTATAATATTATTCCTAAAGACTATGCTAAGGATAATTATTTTATCCTAAGTCTCATGGAAGAGAGAATGAATTACAAGTGGAGAGAACCGAGATCCTTGAGATCCATGTGTCATCAAGGGCACATGCAATTAAGTGTGGGGAAAATTAGTTCACTTGGCTCTCATGGGGGTAGGGGGACTCATCCATTCTCTCCATCGTTCAACCTCTACATAATTCACACACCCTTGTATCCTTCACACACTCAGAAACTATCCTGTACTTTTCAGTTATAAATAATAAACTGTATCCCTCCTGGGATGCACAACACACTTGTTCCTACCTGAGTCAGTTTTGTACCTTTTTGTTATGAGAAAATTTTATACCAAACTCAAAGGTTGTTTTTGGTGACCATCACCCGTACCTTTCCTGTTATGAGCAACACCTTGTTCCTTACCTGGGCGTGGTTGGTGCCACCACCTACTCCATAATCTATTTTCTGTTGTTTCCTTCACCTGAGCTAGTACCTAGTTGACCAGAGCATTGGATTGAAGAAGTGAGTTGTTGGTCCTATGGGATTGAACATGAAGTTTATCATGCCTGTGAGAAAATCTCTCCAGGTGCGAGAATTACTAGGAATTAAATTTTGGAAGGAGCCCAACTGCAGTTACAGTTCTTTGAGATTTCCTGTCCAACCTATTGCTGACGCCCTAGAAGGGAAGTGGGGTAGACAAAGAACTATTGAGTAGAGAAGGGGCACACTTCCTCAGGTGGGATAGGCATGTGCGGAATGAGATATTGCAGACTGGTAGTTTGAGTTGGATCCTGGGACAAAATCCTTCATGTTGTCTATATTGTCTCATCCTATCCTAGGAATCCCTTTAACTCGGTGGAGTTTAGTCCCAGATAGGGGCTGACCCGTTGTTGAGAGATTTGAGTAGCGTGGTATAAGGTTGGGAGGTTCATGGAAAGTATTCACACAGTTGGTGTTATTCTATAAAAATATAAGTATCAATTATGTGTTCAATTGCATGTTGTGCAATTGTACATGTCTTTATAATTATGAAGTATTTCCTGTGTATGTTGTATGTATAGGCTTACTGTTGTTTTTGCATGAATATATGTATTAACAAAATGTATCTGTCTATATTAAATTTGTATAAATATATACACTAGAAATGAAGAATTGTTACGTGGCATAGCCTAGCGGCCTAAAGCCGGGGATGCTACAATTTGATTTTAGAGCTTAGTAAGAGTGTGTTATGGAGTAGCATGGCCTAGCCTAGAAGGCTAGGGATGTTACAAATTGGTATTAGAGTTCCAGTTTCCAACATTGAACCTGGATGGGTCGAGCAAGCGGAATGAGTTACTTGCGTAGAATTGGGAAAAATCCCCAATATCTGTTGTTAAAATTCTTGGAAAACTTGAAGAAATCAGCCAAGTGGTGAAATTTTTGTAACTAATATCTGATTTGAGAAAATTCCGACCTAGGATTGGTCGAATTTGAAGCAAAAGGAGTGCACGGGAAACTTCTTGAGTTCCCAAAAGAAGATAATTATCCTTATGGGAAAGGTAACGAACGAGATCTATTCGGGAAGGGACCATATCCTCCACAATCGTCAGATCTAGAAAAAGGAGCATGACAATTAACCCCTCAAGTCCCAGAGTGGATCTACGTCATAGATCATTGGGAGGAGTACTTGAACATTGGATTTGGATAAGGATAGATCCATTTTACACATTATTTTGGTCACTCTGGTGATGTCTCTACAGTGATGTATTCAGTGTCCCACAAGGACTTTTGACTAAGAAAAGTGACTGTTGTCTTCTTCCAAAAAACACATTTTTAAGTTGAGTTTGTAGGCTGCCTATGTTACAGGGTGCAAAAATCCTTCATTCTCGCAGGAAACCCACACTTAGGGTGCAGACTATTTGGAGTCTACTCTATAGGTAGGGTGAGAACCTGTTTTTAAGATTGGAAAGGAGAAGAGGTCACGAAGGTTCTAGAAGGGAATCTTCTAGAAAATGAGTTGGCATTTGCATGGTTTCCATCCTACTGAATTTTCAGATTTGGTGGGATCATCCTCATCCATTTAACCATCTCTCCTTCTCCTATATATTGAAATCTTTCTCATGGAAAAGGTTAAGCAAGATTGAATGAAGAATTGGTGAAAGAACTGTGTGAAGAACTCTGCTTAGATAGAAGCTTAAAGACTCTATTTGGTCTATCAAGTTGTATTGGATCTTCTTCATGAAAGTGCATAGAAAGTGTGTGTGTTGGAACCAAGGGTCACTGAAAGGAATCTTGTGACATCAAGGCGATCCGATTGTATCTTCTACTTTCATTGAATATAATACAGTGGCATGTCCCTTTCCCATAAAATCACTCTTATTTTATTGCATAACTCCTTGATCATATGCATAGGTTGACATTGAATATACTTTGCTATCTTCACTTTGGCTAGTTTGTGTTGTCTTGGACCTGATTTCACAAGAGCACCAGAGCGAAGAAAAAATAACATAGACCCAAGGAAGTGATATAAAGGTATTTCACCCATTCCTTCTTATTAGTAGATTCAATGACTGCAACTTAGGGAAAGAGTCATGTCCTGTCCTGTTTTGTTTTAGATCCAGGTGGATCTAGGGATATCTATTAGTGTCCGCACCTACCGATTTATCTGATAACAAAATTGGCGACTCAACTGGGGATACAACCCATTTTTGGTGTTTTTTCTTAGCCATTTGCTCTTAACCTACCATTTTTCATTCCCAATCAATCTCTGAGTCTTGAGGAGACCCTTACAGACTCCCTGGATCCAGAAGTTCCCTCAGAAGTTTTGTATTTTTTCCAAAATTTTCTTGATTACAAACCTTCTCACACTGCACCTTTTTATATCCTGGAAGAATAACTGAGGTTTTCACCCTAGTGTTCAGTTTAGTGTGAACTTCTCTCACCCTGCCTATGTCTAGCCTGCGAGAATCCTTAATTCTCGCACTATACCCCATTGCCAACCTGCAAACTCACTTGTAAAAATTTTGGATCAAGTCTTTTGTGTCCTCAGATGCCCAGATTAGTTTGTGTGTCTAGGAAGAAATTCTCTGGTCAGTGATTGAATGTTTCTTGACTTAAAATCTCGTGAATGATTAGTCTTCAGAAATCGAAATCTCTTATTGTTCATTTTTTCTCAATTTTTACCTCTTGACCTTTTCTTAACAAGGGTATAATCTCTGATTTTGAAATCCAGGTGCTTGTTTGGTCGGGAGCCTTTGATTGGATTAAAAGTTGAGATTAATTGTCCTTTTCAATTGCTTATTACTTGGAAAATTGTTACCCGTGTGCATTTAAAGAGAGTGGTCTTGTTAGTTTGCTATTTTTGTCTTCGTTGAAAGATCGATTTGGGTGTTTGTTGTGTATTTTTTTTTCATTGGTTGCTTACTTTTTCTTAGTTCCATCCCTGTTGCTTGGTTTCTAATAAAAAATAAAGACATTTTCTTTTTTTTTAAGCAACTTTTTATTTGAAAATATTGGCATTCAAGTATTGAAAGAGAACGAATAGGGAATTTGCATTGTTCATGGTTGTTTGATATTACATTTTAGAGAAGATCATACATTGTAGTTCACATTGTTCCAGAAAACTCCTCTTTCCCTCCTGTAAATAGGATTCATCGAACAAAAATTTGTATCATTCATTCCTATTTATGCATTGTTGGGTCAGAGTCTCACACAACATTGGTTTCATTTCAATCTCCTTTTGAGTAACAATAGGCTTTAATAATATTGCACAATTTTAAAATTCAACTAATAACTTTTTCTAGAGCTCTTTTACACCACCATTAGCTAGGCTAGAGATTTGGAATAGGTAGTGAGACACACTCTCCAAAGAACAAAACACACAATAATATATTGTGATAAGGAGTGTCAAATTCCATTTGCAACATTTTTTCCTGGGAAGCCCTTCTCACACAAGGGTCAAACCTAAGGTCGCATTGAGATTGACATAGTTACTCACCCTGCTTTGCTGATATTGGTGTAGAGATTACACATATTATGGGGGTCACTTGAAGGTATACCCATAATGATGAGTGGAAGCCTCTCAAGCTGATTTTGGGCTAGATACCCTGCCCTTGTGTGTGGATTGGACTATCGACTATTCCCCCAGGCATTATTGTTGTTGGTGGTAACCTTGGTAGCCTATCTGCTTAGGGTCTTACACAAGGTGACTGTGAAGGGGTAAGTCTTCATGGTACCTGGAATCGACATTGGCCAGACTCACTCGAGCTCCTTGGAGGGTATACCCATGATTGTGTGTGGGAGCTTGCACCAGGGTGTAAGTCTGTTAAGAAAGTCATCAAAGTAAATTTTCCACCCTGGCCTAGCCCCTTCTTGTCTCGTCGTTGTGACGTTGGATTTCATCACCAACCAGTGACTTCAGAATTAGAAGGTCTTGTTTGCTTGGTTTTGCTTCCTAGATTTTATTAGAGCATGTTGTGTATTTACCCAAGTTGGCCATAGAATTTCTATCGTAAAATTCTAACTCGATCACAATTGACCCTCCACGCCATTCATGTATAATGCAAGGCCTACCCCCAGAATATTTGGAAGGTTCTCAACCCTTTCCTACCAACTCACTGGAGGGCTCTCCTCAATAGAGTGAAGTCCAAGACGTTGACACTCCACCAGTTGAAAGAACTAACTCTTTAGAATGGTTCTGAATTACCAATTCTCGAGAGGACTTTTGACTTCCTCCCAACTTCGAGAGACGTATTGTGTGAGTGAATTCTTCCAGAGATATAGCTGTTCAGTATTCTGGATCACCAACCATACCTTTCATAGGACCTAAGGGTCAAGATCCTTTTTGGACTACTGACATTTTTAGATGGGATCTCTTTGGCTCAGGAGCAGGCATTGATATCGCACCTGAGCTGCCTGAAACATATGATCCAGATGCAATACCTTTTACTATTGCCTGAAACACAAATTCCAATAGAGATGCAACCCTCGATTGGAGGGCAACCCCCATCGACGCCACCCTATGGAAAAAACATACATCCATCCTTGGCCCAGTATTGGAATTATATTATTCAACATAATCATCACTCGACTGGGGGGAAACAACCTCAAGCTAGCTCTGTCATACCCCCTAGTAAAGGCCAACCATATCCAGGCACATCTAATCCTATTTGGGGCTCGAACACTCAACCCCATGCCCCTGTTCCAGGGTATGAACCTATGAATTACTTATCTCCACACCAACCACCGAATCTGCCTGGATCTTCGCATTATATGCAAACTGCTTATGGTCCCACTGGTCTACCGATGATACTCCCTCCCCAAAGTCACCAATACCCACATGTGAATAGACAGTTGCCCTTCTTAGCCACCCTAGACGTCCCTAATCTGTCAAGGATTTTAAATGATACAATATGTCACTCTCCTCAATGGCTCGCCATACCGGCCAAACTACCATCTAACATCCCTAAATTCAATGGTAAACTGGGAGAGGACTTGAACAATCATGTAATGAATTTTCACCTTTGGTGCTCATCGAACTCCTTGATGGATGACTCTATTCATTTATGCCTTTTTCAGCGAACCCTCATAGGTTCCACCATGAAGTGGTATATAGAATTAACACAAGGCTTCTTCACCGACTTCAACACCCTCGCTATGGATTTCCTCACCCACTACCAGTTATCGATCCTCTACGAAATGGGAACTGAGATTTTGAGTTCTTTCAAACAAACCAAAGCCACTCATATCTGTGATCACATTCATGAGTGGCAACGGAGACGACGTCTCATCAAACTCGAACTTCTTGATCAGTTGCTGGTAGAGTGGTTCATGAAATCATTCATGAACGACATCGCTCGTGACATCGCCATGGGTGGAGTTGTCACAAAATAAAAATCAATCAGTCGTGCCCAATACATCAACCTTATTTATTCACAGATGGGTACTCTTTACAACTTACTCCCTGATGCACCTCATCCTTCTAATTCTGCTACTTCAACTACTCTTATTGCTTCTCATGCAGCTGATGGTTTGATTGGAACTTTCCATGCCCAACCTCATTCCATCCAAACCTCTAGAAACAACCCCAAACCCATTTCTTCTAATGTTCAAAATGCTCCGTCTCCTACCCCTCCCACCGACAAGAATTCTGAGGTAAACTCTGTCCAATCTACCCCCACCGGCAAAAATAAATCCAAAAAGGGAAAGGGTAAGAACAAGGAGGATAAAAATAATCCGCAATCCAAGAAAATCAAAACACCACCTGTTGATGATAGGGATAAGCGCAAACCTCGATACCCTTGTCTTATCTGTGGTGATGATAACTACACTAAGGATTGTCCATGACAAGCTGAGGTTACAAAGTTCCTTCAAGGGACCTCAAAAGCCCCCACTCCGGCTGTGTTATCACAACCCTTCCCCTCTCAAAAATAGGCCCAATTGGTCATTCATGACCAACCTTCCCCCTCCAATACATCCTATGTCTTAATGTGTACATGTGATTCAAAAAATAATGACATCACACTTAC
>JASDQU010737173.1:34777-48198 GCA_032191745.1 Picea mariana | reverse complement strand
TCATCTCGAACGACCGTGCCTAGATACAGTTCTTCACCCTCCCCCAAAGGGTGTTGTTCAAAAATTGACTTTCAATCCTCATGCACGTGTTGCCCAGAACTACAGTATTGTTGAAGATCTAGCCCAAGCACCATCCAAATTGTCATCCCTCGAAGTCCTTTAGACTTGTCCAATACAACAAAAGGCACTGTTGAAATCTATTGGTAGAATCGACCCTACAGGTACGAATTTAATAATTTTTGACTTGGAGGATCACATTCCAAGGTTACCCCCTCAACTTGCATTCCAAATACAAGTTATTGTCTCTGACAAAAACATTTGTAGAAAAATTATTGATGAGGGTTCCTTGACATGTGTCATGTATATTACCTGCTGGAAAGCCATCGACTCTCCTCCTTTGACTGAATCCCACAACATGCTCAAAGCCTTCAATGGCTCTGGTTTTAATCCTTATGGTGTCCTCCCTTCGTTGCCTATTACGTTAGAAATCAAAATGGTCAATGTTGAAGTGGAGGTATTTGACGCCCCTCTCGATTACAACCTTCTACTTGGTTGTAGCTAGATCGATTTTATGCGTGCAATTGTGTCCACTCTTTTCCGTGTCATGCTTTTCCCACATCAAGGAAAAATAGTTACCATAGAACAATTGACCTTCTTTCACTTTTATGCACATACCAAAAACACACCTTTCATTGCAAAACCCCCCTAGATATGAGAACATCGGTGTGGGTATTCTTAAATATTCCTCTTTGATGGGTACTTTCCCCATCCCACCACCTGATGTTCCACACCCATTTTTCGCCTCGATCAACATGATCTCCACCTCTGTTCACAAAACCCCTGCGTCTTATGACCCGTGGATGGTACCCAACCCCGGTAATCTCTTTGTTATGGTGATGAAATTCCTTTAAGTTTGGTCGAATCTGCTTATCAAACCATTCAATCGGCAACCCCCTCTCTTAGTGATTTATCTCCAGATCCATTCCGCATCATTTTTCCTACAGAAGAGATGATTATGTCTGTTATGTCTATGGAATATACCCCTTGGGATGATGGACATCATCGTTCCATCCTCTTCCTGGAACAACACACCATCAAGGGTTACCAACGACTCTCGACCCCATCGACCTTTTTCATCATTTCTACCATTCCTGAGTCTACACACGATATGTTCTACAAAGGGAACTGAAGTAATATCTCACCCACCATCCCCCTCGACATATACATACAACTTGGAGTTGTCAAAAATGTGTATATCGGAGCTTTGTGTTCCCATGATGAAGTTGTCACCTACAAGTCTCTTTTCCAAGAATTTTGTGACTTCTTCACATGGATCTATGAAGAAATGTCGAGGATTGACCCCGACATTGTGGTACATGAGATTAAGACATACCTGGGTGCTAAGCCCATCCGACAATGACTTCGTCTGGTCCACCCACTTAAAGCAGTCGCTATCAAGATTGAAGTTGAGAAACTTCTCAAAGCTGGCTTTATTTACCCAGTGGCTCTAACTAACTGGGTTTCCAATCTTGTTCCAATTGACAAGAAACAAGGCACAATCTATGTGTGTGTTGATTATAGGGACATTAACAAAGCTTATCCTAAAGACAACTTTTCTACCCCCTTCATTGACCAGATCATCAACGATTGTGCCGGAAGTGAAATATTCTTTTTGATGGATGGTTTCTCTGGATATAATCAAATCAATATCGTACCCGCGGACCAACACAAGACCGCTTTTATTTGTCCTTGGGGCACTTTTTCCTACCGAAAACTTCCATTCAGTTTAAAGAATGCCGGTGAAACTTTTCAACGTGCTATGTCTTACGCCTTTCACGATATAAAGAACATAGTGTAGCCATATCTAGATGACTTACTTGCTCATTCCATGCACCGTGTAGATCATCCAATAAACCTCCATGCCATTTTCCTTCAATGTCGGTTTTACCATATACGCTTGAATCCCCACACCTCTGTTTTTTGCGTAGAATCCAACAGACTCCTAGGCTTTATTGTTTCACGTCAAGGGATCAGGGTAGATCCTTTGAAGGTTGAGGCGATTCTCAATCTCCCTCCTCCTTCCTCACTTCGCCAGTTACAAAGTTTGCAAGGGAAGGAAAAATTTCTTCGTCATTTCATCCCGAACTATGCTGAGCTAACTCTCGAATTTACGCAACTTCTTAAGAAAGGTTTTGATTTCATATGGGATACCACTACCGACAAAGATTTCGATGCCTTGAAACTATCTTTAACATGTACTCCATTACTCTTCCCACCTGATTACAGTCGGGATTATTTCCTTTACCTCGCAACCTCGGACTATACCATCGCTATGGTTCTCATCCAGGAGGATGATTCTCATGACAAACATGTCATCTATTACTTGAGTCAGAGTCTCACGACTACCAAAACCAAGTATTTACATGTTGAAAAGATGGCCTTGGCAGCCATCCAAGCTGTTCAACGTTTCTGACACTATATCCTTTCTCTCAAGACTATGGTAATTTCTAACTGCAACCCTATGCATCACATTCTTACATGCCAATTGCTTGGGGAAAAATACTCCAAATGGATCGTAATACTCCAAGATTTTGAATTAGAATTCAAACGTGCTAAGTCCAAGAAATTCTTGGTGTTTGCCGAGTTGATATGCGATCTTCCCTGCTTTGAGATGAAAAATGTAGCAACAGATTCATTACCTGATGAATCCCTTTTCCTGATTAGTTTCGATGAACTTTGGTACGGATAT
Organism: Picea mariana; assembly: GCA_032191745.1. Taxonomy (NCBI): domain Eukaryota; kingdom Viridiplantae; phylum Streptophyta; class Pinopsida; order Pinales; family Pinaceae; genus Picea; species Picea mariana. The sequence goes on along the minus strand of JASDQU010737173.1, from coordinate 45,449 downwards.
ATCATCACATATCTCCAGACCCAGACTTTCTGGCCCAATTTTTCTAGCACTGACCACCATCGAATATGCTACCAAGCCTGTCAGTATATTATCCTCGGTGATACTCTTTATCTTCATGGGATTGAATCTGTTTTTCGATGCTGCCTCACATTTGACGAAGCCGAGAAAGCACTAAATGACTGCCATTATGGATCTTGTGGTGGTCACATGTCTGGGTATGCTACTGCCTAGAAGATCTTATGAGCAGGGTATTTTTGGCTTTCTTTATTCAATGATTGTATAATTTCTATCCAAAAATGCCACGCTTGCCAAACCTGCAACAATAAAATATGATCACACCCTTCTCCTCTACACCCTGTGGTCTCCATTGGTCCTTTTGTGAAATGGGGTATCGATTTCATGACATGTCACCCTCACTCGGTCAGGGGGCATGGATACATTATTGTAGCCGTAGATTATTTTACGAAATGGGTTGAGGCGATGCCAACATTCGACAATACCAGAAGGACTGCAACATTATTTATATTCAATCATATCATTGCTCGATTTGGTGTTCCTCAATCTATCGTTACTGACCACGATAACCACTTTAGAAACTTCATGATGTCCAAACTCACTGAAACGTTGGGTCTTCACCATGACAACTCAACACCCTATTACCCACAAGCCAACGGCCAAGTTGTAGCAATAAACAAAATCCTCATTACCATGCTTCGACGAATGATAGGGATTCACAAAATGAGTTGACACATGATGTTGTTTTCAGCATTGTGGGCTTACCAAACATCCATTATGTCTGCTACCGGGTTTACACCATTCCAGTTAGTCTATGGTATAGAAGCCATCTTGTCGATTGAATGTGAGATACCCTCCCTAAAACTAGCCGTCAAACTTCTCCCAAACACTACTGCTGAAGAAGAACGTCTGTTGTATCTCATACAATTAGATGAAACCCGTCGCAACGCCACCCTAGTTATAGAAGCCCAGAAGAAACGCGTCAAAACCCAATATGACAAACATGTCAAGCCACGTGTTTTCTTCGAAGGTGATCTGGTTCTCCTTTATGAACAATATCGGGATATGCTGGGAGCCGAAAAATTTGAAGCTATGTGGCAAGGTCCTTATATCGTCAGACAAGTTTTGGAGAAAGGAGCTTACGTATTAATGGACTACAAGGGTATCCCTTTGAGTGAACCCGGAAATGGGTTATACTTAAAGAAGTACTATGCTTAATACCACCTATGCATGAGTGCTTGTATTTTATTGTATTATACTTTTTGTGTGCTTTTTTGTTATTTGGTCTCTCCCCTTGATCGATTATCTTGCATTGTGCTTGGTTTCCAGATGTTATAGTTTTCGTCACCCAACATTGGCTTCGCCGATGGTGCTAGCCGTAGTACTCAGAACCTTGCTTCTGTTGCATGGGCAATTTACGCCCCTACAAGCGAACTTATCAGTCTATGAGGTGTGTGCCTCGGTCGTGCAACCAAAAATATTGTAGAATATAGCGTCGTCATCGAATTGTTGATTGATGCTATTTCTCTTGATATCCTCCACCTAGTTATATGACTCGATTCGCAGCTAGTAGTACTACAGTTAAGTAACGCCTATGCTATCCGAAGTCCTACTTTATTACAAGTATATTTATGAATTTTCCTCTTGGAACGTTATTTTGATTATATCGACTATCAACACATTCCTCGATGTCTAAATACATTGACTGATGCATTAGCTAACTATGTGTTAGACATACATTTGGGGCATTTATAAACCAATCACACATCACATGTATAACACAACACAAAATAAGCCGGTAGAAGCCGTATATATGTATATAACAATCAAAAGTTTTTACAAAAAGTTTCTGTCCAAGGATCAAAATCTCAAAATACGAAGCCCATAGCTTCTACAAAGTAGCGTCATGGATGATGCTCATGATAACACACAACTGCTTATGCCACCGTACAAAGCAGTCGACTGAGAGACTCAGACATAGTATGGCGCTGGTAACATCTCGGAATCTCCCCAATAGTAATATCCAGGACATCTGCAGTCAACCCCTCCAAGTTTTGCTCCACCGCCTCATAGTCTTCGGCATCTCATCTCACCATTGGAGCCACTTCTCCTCGCCATTGAATAGGAGACATTCTTGGAGGTCAATATGGCCCCACATCTATGTCATCAAAAAGAAATTTTTGGATTAGTTCTTGGATAAACATAAAAACATTTCATATGATAAAATTTGCAAAAACATTTAAAAATAACAAAATGTGTACTTCTTACCTAAGTCACCCCCCTGAGCATCCTCAGGTAAGGCCAAATCCGGATCCCCTCGAAAATCCAAACTAGCATATGTGTAGTCATCAATCATCAACATCTAGGGCCTCAGCCAGTCAAAAAATGAATCATTATACTTGATTATAGGCCCTTCTATGTGTCAAGCCATGAGGTTTCACCACCTCAGTATCCTTGGATCCTGTGGGGTCGGTAAACCCTAATCAACCTGTAGTCGCAGTAGTGGGACCCTCTCGAGGAAGAATGACACCAAAAGTGATCCCTACACAAACTACTTCAAGTCACCATTTCTTCACTTTGTCAATTGTCTCTTCATATTGCGAAGAACTGCATCCAACAAGTTGAAGACCCGAGGCTCTGTGCACTCTATGGCATATTGGAAATAGCTTTGGAGAGCCATGTGTGGAGCCACACTCCCATCCGTGCATGCAATAGTAAAGAAGATGGTCTGTAGGGTCAGATCTTGGACCCCCCAAATGACAACCTTACCCTTTCTTCTCTCTTCCTCGGGAACACAATACCAGTGACAATACTCGCTCATAGGGAGTCTGCCACCTCTACTTCCAGTCAAAGTAGCATGGTATCGATGCCATGACAACCCTGTTAGAAAATAGATATCCTCGATATCTAGGTTCAACATATGGACTCCCACGTGAAATAACTGTTGGTCCACGTCCCACATGTTGACCAGGTATTCCAACAACCTGAGTTGGGCTCTCATGCCCGAAATCCTGAAAAATTTCAATAGCCCACAGTCCTAGAGGGCAGCGACTATACCAGGGTCATTCCTGATAATGGAATCATCCTCATGTTCTCTTTCACTCCATTCCAACATTTTGATGGTCAAACACCTACAAAATATCCATGAGAGGGGAGTCAACAACTTGTTTTAAAATCTTGCATAATTTTTATTGAGAACACTTCACATTAAAATCCATTTTTCGACCCCCGCAGGTGGCCCTTTTGTACAGTGCGAGATTCTCGTAGGTGCCCTGAAGGCCACCTGTGATCTATATTCTCACAGTTCCCGCAAGGCCCACCTGCGAGAATGCTTGAGCACATGGTCCGACCCTGAAATGGACTCAAAACCTAAAAAATTGCCAATAAAAAACCAAAAGTAAACCATGGAAAAGTTAGAAAATCAAGAGATTACCTTGTTGGCTGAGACGGTTCCCCGAATGATCGCTTGCACCTCCCGCAATCGAGAAAAGAAATTTGGGGGAAAATGAGGTATGTTGGACAAGTTTTTGGCAAAATCACAATGAAATGGTAAAAAACCCTTTTTACGCATATTTATTCACTTTTTACCATTTTTTATTGATTTTTTTAATATTTTTATTACTTTGTCTATAAAACCTAATACCCTAATAGCCTTGTGAGTGTGTTTTTTCGTAGATATCACAACTTCGAATTTCGAATGAGGGGGTACATGTGTTTTTTCTTTTCTCGCATGTACGACTACTTTTTTAGGGTTTTTTAGAAAAAACCTCGAGCTCAGTCTTCGTTCATTCCCGTGCTCGAAAATATATGAGAACGTAACTGAGTATACTTTTTCTCATATTTTCGTACTCATCATGGTAACAAAAAAATGACGAACACAAAGGAGTATCCTTTAATCTCTTTTCACACTCCGTAAAAATGAAAAGATTGCCGAGCGATCTTGTTCTTTTCACACTCGTTAAAGTATTTGAAAAAACGTTCGACAAGCGATAGTTTATCACTTTTCAGTCTCGTCGAACTCTTTTATGAAAAAGGAACTGGGAGAGTTCTCTTTTATGAAAAACCTCGAGTTTTCTATCCTTGGACTCGTTAAATAAACATCGAAAGATTCGCAATGGGACCGAACCACTCCTTCTTAGGGTTCGTTAAATATACTCCGAGGGACTTATCCAAAGGATGAGATTACATCAACAAGCATATTTTATCCTCCTCAATCTTGTGTAAAAATAAAGAGGTACTTGCCAGTGATGGTGGGGGGAATTTTGGGAAAGGGATGTGTTTTCGTATTTGTGTTAATGGCAGTAAGTGTCACTCTTTAACATGACACCCCCTATTCTTCATTTGAATCCAGGTTGGGAAATCCATTTGTCTCTCATTTGACTTGCTACAAGGTCATATCTTGGGTCATCTTTGAGTCAGTTTTGCCAAGTATTTGGTCGTGTCATTTATATGTTCAAGAGAAGTTCAAACGATCCCTCTATTGAGTCGGCCATCTGTAGTTGTCTATTATTACTATGTCGACCTTCCCTATGTATGTTTCAATCTATAGTCATACTTTGTTTCGACCTCAAAATCTGTCGCTTATTTCGTGTCATTGATGGGGGATATATCAAGGCCTTCCTGTGATGAGTCTTTTTCCATCGAATCCAACTCATTATCCAGAAATGAGACATAGAAATCATTTAGTACCTTAGAACCTACATGCCTTAATGGTAGGTCTCTTCTCTTTCGACAAGGGTTTCACATAATTGATCCCTGATTGAGAGATTCCGCCAAGTGCTCGACTTCAGCTCATGCAGTCGCATTCATTCGGATTGTACTTTGGTACCTTGGGAGTCATTGACATCAATGGTGATTTTCCTCACACTTGTTAATGGTTTTCATCAATGAACGGTAATCAAGTGGTTTCTACCATGTTCGACTTCAACACATGTAATCACATGGATATATTTGTACTTTCAGGTGACGGTATTGGAGACCCTGGGTCTCATATTTTTGATTCAGGTTGCAATGGAGTATGTATGATTTGTATCAACACATAGATCAACTTTGTATGTTACGTGGCTATGTCTTAATTTGAGTCTTCTCACATAGATCCACAGTGTATTCCTAGTGGCTATGTATCATTTTGACGACATGAATCCATGGTGTATGATCAGTGGCCATGACCTACATTTATGATTCCATTCATTTGTGATCTGAGCATGGGAATGCCTACCTCATAACTGATATTATATTCTACAGATGCTTGATTGTTTACAAGTCTCTGATTAGGTTCGCTCCTTATTTCTGACACACACACGCAGTTTACAAAGTATTTCGGCTATCACATATTCCATCCTCATACTTTGGGGGGCATTATGTTACACATTATTTTGGTCACTCTAGTGATGTCTCTACAATGATGTATTCAGGCTCCCAAAAGGAATTTTTCCTGAGAAAAGTGATTGTTGTCTTCTTCCAAAAAACACATTTTTAAGATGAGTTCATAGGCTGCCTATGTTATAGGGTGCAAAAATCCTTCATTCTCATAGAAAACCCACACTTAGGGTGCGAACTGTTCGTAGTATGCTCTATAGGTAGGGTGAAGACCTATTTTTAAGCTTGGAAATGAGAAGGGGTCATGAAGGTTCTAGAAGGGAATCTTCTAGAAAATGAGTTGGAATTCGCATGGTTGGCATCCTACTGACTTCTCAGATTTGGTGGGATCATCCTCATCCATTTAACCATCTCTTCTTCTCCTATATATTGAAAGGTTTCTCATGGAAAAGGTTAAGCAAGATTGAATGAAGAATTGGTGAAAGAATTGTGTAAAGAACTCTTCTTGGATAGAAGCTTGAAGACTCTATTTGGTCTATCAAGTTGTATTGGATCTTCTTCATGCAAGTGCAGAGCAAGTGTGTGTGTTGGAACCAAGGGTCACTGAAAGGAATCTTGCAACATCAAGGTGATCCAGTTGTATCTTCTACTTTCATTTAATATAAAACAACAACATGTCCCTTTCCCATAAAATCACTCTTATTTTATTGCATAACTCCTTGATCATATGCATAGGTTGACATTGAATATACTTTGCTATCTTCACTTTGGTTGGTTTGTGTTGTCTTGGAGATTATTTCACAAGAGAACCGTAGTGAAGTGGGAACAACAGATACCCAAGGAAGTGATATAAAGGTATTTCACCCATTCATTCTTATTAGTAGATTCAATGACTGCAACTTATGGAAAGAGTCGTGTCTTGTCCTGTTTTGTTCTAGATCTAGGTGGATCTAGGGAGATCTGTTAGTGTCTGCACCTACCGATTTATCTGATAACAATCCATGCCATTGGATCAAGCACAGATCAAGAGGTGAGGTTCAGTGGAGAATATCATACCCCATCCGTCAGATCTGCGCATGAGCGAGTGTGATCCTTAGATCTCACAACAGTTTGGAGGTTTGGAACTCCAGGAAAAGTGATCCCTTAAGATCCTAGGAATAAAATCTCACAAAGACCCAAAATACAGAGTAAATTAGGCATGTCCATTGTCTCGGACGCATGGCTACAGATTATCAAATATTCAACATTCAAGATTTTTTAGTCCTTGTGTCACTTTGAGAAGTTTTCCTCGAAGTCCCTAAGTCTGAAGCTAATCTAGACCATTCGTGTTTGAGGAAATGTGTCCCCATATTAACATGTATTCAAGAATTCAACATTTAGGAGATTTTTGGTGTAGTGTGGAGAAGTCTCCCGGAGCTCCAAAGTTCTGAAGGTCCGGAGAACATTGTTCGGGAGTTCGGAAGTTTAATGTTTGGATGTTTTGATGTGTTATAGTGTGAGATCCTCTGAAGTACATAAGTCTTGGAAATCCTAAGTCTTGAAATTCTAGAGAAGCACTTTTCAGAGAGTTAACCACTTTAGCAATTCATAGGAAATAATGTATGGTGTAGGTAGAACCTATGAATCTTTAAGTTATGAAGTACCAGAGCCTCAAAGCTCCGAATATGTACCGTGTATGAGTTCTCCAGTTCAACATTCGAGATAAATAATACATGAGGTAGTAAGAGCTTCTGAAGCATGAATTTTTGAAGCCCCAAAGTCCCGAAGCTCCAGATAAGCACCTTTCAATTAAGCGCTTTGTCATACCCCATGGTCATGTGCGATTGGAGCTCAAAGAGAAAGGGATAGCTCCCAAAAATTGAATTTTAAGGAAGAAAAGGGATTAGAGAAGGAGCCCATGGTGTTTTTGATTTGTATGTACCTGCATTGGAAAGATATTGAATAGTAGAATATAAATTTTCACCCAGAAAATTGAGATGAATAGTCAATTTCTCAGAAAATCAGAAGAAATAATTATGATGTATTATTGAACGAGAATGGTTCATAATTTCATGGAATTGTTGAGATAGTTAGCCTGAAAAAGTCCCGTTGGATGCACAATTTGCAGAGTTTAAAACAACTAGATCAGATCAATATTAACACATATTGCAGAGGGATGGGATATACAAAAGGGGATTATAGCCAAAAAGGTGATATCAGAGGGATGGTTGTCCATTTGGGTAATGAAGGTGAAAACTCAATTGGACATGGAGAAGGAAAGGAAGACAACTTGGACTTGGCGGAGAAAATTAAAATTTTTCAAAAGGATGTCCAAAGTCACAAGGCTGATAATGAAAGGCTTATAAAAGCCAAGGAGAAACAAGAGGAATTCAACAGGAAGTTAATGTAGAGCTTGAACATAATAGAAAATAAATTGGATAAGGAGAGTGGCTCAAGAAAATTAGGAAGTCACAGGTCTCCTGATGAGAAAGGAAGAACTTGGAGTGTTAGCAGACATCACCATCACTTCCCAAGGCATTCCAATAGGAGAACACCCAATAGATCAAGTCCATCCCATGTTGGGAAGCATAAGAAGAGGTATGGGGTGGATGAGCTACGAGGATAAATGAACAAAATCAAACTTCCTTCATTTGATGGTGAGCACAAGAAGGATGAAGATGCTGAGACATGGTTGTTACGAATGAGAAAGCATTTTCAATTACATAAATATTATTCATATGTAGAAGGAATAATTTCTATCTACCAACTCAAGGGAAACACATCCATGTGGTGGGATCAACTTGTGTAGGTGCAACACATTAAAGAGAAAAATGTGTCTTGGAAGGAATTCAAGAAGTACTTTGAAAATGAATACTTGACTAAGAGATACTATGACAAAAAAATGAAAGATTTTTTTGAACTCAAGATTAGGAGTATGACCATTGATGAATATGAAATAAGGTTTTTAGAACTGTTGAAGTATGTTTCTTTCATCAAGGATGAGATAGTTAAAATTCAGAGGTATTTGAGTGGGCTTCCACCATTCATCAGTGACAAGATACAATATGATGATCCCAAAACATTGGAGGAGACCATAAGGCAAGCTAAATGACTATATGATCAACATAAAGCAAGGACAACTTTCCAAAAATATTGGGAAGACAAGAAGAAATATAAGATGGAACAGAGGAAGAAGGGGACTAAGCCACCATTCTTTATAAGAAATCCTCAGGGACAACCAACTTTTAGAGACCAAAAAACAATTGATACAGGGGGGAAAGGGCCAAGGCAGCCACCTATTCAATGTTGGTGTTGTAAAGGAGATCATATGTATAGGGATTGTCCCCACAGAGGAGAAAAGGTCAGGACTTTTCACAACGTACAACAAACTAAAAAAATGGAGGACATGGGCATAAGTGTACCAAGGATCTATGCATCCCTGGAAAAAAAGTAATCATAGTTCATTCACATATGATTGAAGTAGAAGGTATGATTAAAAACCAAACCATTTCTATTTTAATTGATTTAGGATCTAGTCATAGATATATGGATCCTAATATGGTGGAAAGATTGTAATTTCCAAGAATCAAGCATGGAAAATCTTGGTTGGTGAAGCTAGCTACCGAAGCCAAAAGAAAAGTTAATGAGTTGTTAAATTCTTGTCCAATGGACATGAATGGAATGTACACTAGGGAAGATTTGAACATATAACATTTAGGTTCCTATGAATGTCTAATTGGGATGGATTGGTTGGACCAACACCATGCTATCCTATACTATCATAACAAGTCATTTACTCACCTAGATGGGGAAAGGAACCTAAGGACAATATAGGGAATTCCCAGGGAAATAACTGTTAGAGAAATCTCAACAATGCAGTTGAAGAAAAGTTACCAGAAAGGGTGTCAAATATTTGCAGCCCATATGGAAGAGACACCTAAAGATAAGGTGTCAAATGTTGAAGATTATGCAGTCCTAAAATCATTTGAGGATGTATTTAAGGAAATACCAGGATTAACCCCTAAAAGAGACATTGATTTCTCCATAAATCTAATTCCTGGAGCAACTCTAATATCCAAGACTCTCTACAGGATGAGTATACAAGAATTGAAGGATTTACAAGTGCAGCTTAAATAGCTTCTGAAGAAGGGGTATATACGCCCAAGTGTGTCACCTTGGGGTGCCCTAGTTTTATTTTTGAAGAAGAAGGATGAAACCTTGATACTTTGCATGGATTTCAGACAGTAGAACAAGGTAATTGTGAAGAATAAGTATCCTTTGCCAATGATTGATGACCTCTTTGATCAATTGAAGAATGAAAAAATATTCTACAAGGTTGATCTCAGGTCAGGTTATCATCAAGTAAGAATTAAAAAAGAAGACATTAGCAAGATCACTTTCAGAGCCAGGTATGGCCATTATGAATTCACAATGGTTCCATTTAGGTTATCAAATGCACCAGCTATTTTTATGTGTTTAATGAATGGCATTTTCAGAGAATACCTGGATAAGTTTGTCATTGTATTTTTGGATGACATTCTTATATATTCCAAGTCGAAAGAGGAGCATGAGAAACACTTAAGGTTGGTTCAATAGGTATTAAGAGAGCATTAGTTTTATGCCAAATTGATAAAGCACTCATTTTACTAGAACCAAATCCATTATTTGGGGCATATCATCTTAGAAGAAGGGATAGCAGTGGATTCGGGAAAAATTGAGGCCATTAGAGGATGGCCATCACTTAAGAATGTGAGAGAGGTTAGATCATTCATGGGCCTTGCAGGATACTATAGAAGATTTATTTAAGGATTCTTAAGGATTGCACACACGATCACTTCCTTTCAAAAGAAGGGAGTGAAGTTTAAGTGGATAGAAGAATGTGAAAATAGTTTACAACACTTGAAGCATCTATTGACTAGTGCTCCAATACTAAGGATCATAGATCCAAATGAAGATTTCATTGTATGAATGAATGCATGTAAAGAAGGACTGAGTGGATTCCTCAGTCATAATGGATATATGTTATATGTTATGAATCAAGGAAGTTGAAGGAGCATGAAAGGCTCTATGATACTCATGATTTGGAGTTAGTAGCCATAGTTCATGCATTGAATATGTGGAGACACTACCTCATGGGGAAATTTTTTTAGTTGAGGATAGACCATAATGGTTTGAAATATTTATTTGGACAACCAACTATAAATGCCAGACAAAGTAGATGGTTACAATTTCTCAATGAGTATGACTTTGATATAAATCATACCAAAGGGAAAGAGAACAAGGTAGTTGATGCACTTAATAGAAGGCTGCATGAGATGCATGCTAAAACCATCAACATGTACCAATATGATTTGAAGGA
>JASDQU010737173.1:0-15550 GCA_032191745.1 Picea mariana | reverse complement strand
GACACTCTAGACATCTAGCCACAAAGTTGACTATGTCAGCCTTCATTCCCTTCTAGAAGAATAAGGGTCTAAGGTCTGCCCTCATCTTCGTGACTCCTGGGTGCGCCATGTAAACTGCTCTATGAGCCTCGCTCAGGATCAACATCCTCAACTTGTCATTTGGCGGTACATAAATCCGACGTCTAAACCTCAATAGAACATCACTATCAAATGAATATCCCTCATATCGTGGTACCATCATTGTGTTTTGTCCGATAAAATCCTCGACTTCTTTGTACTAGTCATCATCACGCTGTAAAGTGAGAATCTTCTCACATATATTTGTCTGAAGAGGTAACACCGAAAAGATGCATGGCCTTCGACTCAAGGCATCCACCACTCAGTTCACTGCTCCCCTTATGTAAGTAATCTCAAAGTCGTACTTGCTAAGCAATTCCGACCAACGTCGTTGTCGCGCGTTCAAGTTGCCTTGCATAAAAAAAGTGTTGGAGTCCACAATGATCAGTCTTTAATTCAAATTTTCATCCAACAAGGTAGTGTCTCCATACCTTCAAGGCATATACGATGGCTAATAACTCCAAATCATGCGTCGCGTAGTTTTCCTCATGCCTTCTTAGTTTCCTCGAAATGTAAGCAATCACTCGTCCCTCTTGCATCAAGACTCTGCCTAAACCTTCCTTGGATGCGTCAGTGCATACCAAGAATTCTGCATCCATGTCAGGGACACTTTAGTATCAGCGTTGTGGTTAACAACTCTTTAAGCCTCCGAAATACCTCCGCGCATTTCTCGGTCCAAACAAACTTCTTGTTTTTCTTTTGCAATTCCGTGATCGGATTTGCTATCTTCTAAAATCCCTCGAAAAACCGTCGATAGTATCCTGCTAAACCCATAAAGCTACGCACTTCTGTGACATTTGTCAGCGCAGGCCATTCCATAATAGCCTCAACCTTGGCTGTGTCCATGGTGATACCTTCGCCGGAGATGACATGCCCTTAGTAGTGAATCCTCGATTGGTAAAAAGAGAATTTGGACAGCTTCTCATACAATTTGTGCTCTCGCAAACACTGTAGTACCAAGCGCAAGTGCTCATCATGCTCCTCCGTCATCCAAGAGTAGATCAAAATATCGTCAATGAATACTTGGACGAACTTGTCCAAGTACTCACGAAACACCCCGTTCATCAAACTCATGAGTACCCCCAGGGCGTTTGTCAGTCCAAACAGTAAAACAGTAAACTCGTAATGTCCAAATCTCGTCTTAAAGGTGGTCTTAGGGAAATCATCCTCCTTGATCCGTAACTGGTGATACCCTGATCGCAAATCGATCTTGGAGAACACCGTCACTCCCTTCATTTGATCGAACAGATCATCAATTCTAGGTAAGGGATATTGATTCTTGATCGTAGCCTTGTTCAGTTGATGGTAATCAATGCAAAGCCTCCATGATCCGTCCTTCTTTCATATGAAAATAACTAGTGCACCCCACGGTGACACACTAGGGCATATCAGTCCCAGGTCCAGCAACTTATTCAATTGTATTTTCAACTCTTGCAACTCCGGGGTCGACATCCGATAAGGCGTTCTTGCTATCGGTTCGGTCCCCGATTTCAAGTCTATAGTAAACTCCAATTCTCTCTCCGGTGGCATCCCAGGTAACTCCTCTGGAAATACGTCTGCAAACTCCTTCACCACCAGAAGGTAATCTAGACCTTCTGCTACTCCCTTATCGTTTAGCGCAAGGATCGCATAAATCTTGCACCCCTTGCACATACTCTTTCATAACTGTAAGGAAGAGATGATCCTCAGGTATACTCCCTGGTTTCGTCCTACAATCACAGATCTCCATCCTTCATCATTGACCAAGCTCAACCGTTTCGTCTTACAGTTGAGTATCGCCTCATGCGATTCCAACCAATCCATACCAATCATGACGTCATAAGATCCTAAGATTGTGACATATAAGTTGACCCTCGTGACAAACTCTCCCAGGTTAAGGGTACAACCCGTAACCTTTCCTCCAATCTTTTGTTTGGCTCCTAAAGCCATCTCTATGAAGCTAAACTCGTCCTGTTCGACTGCCTTTACCTTAATCCTTTTAGCGCTGCACCAGAAATGAAACTCTCAGTAGCACCTAGTTCTATAAAAATACTAAGGGTCTGGTCAGCGACAGTACCTGTCGTCTCGAGCACAGTCGAATGGTGCTCTGCCTGGCGGTTATTCACCGCTGCATGAATCCGATGAGTCTTTCCCATATCTCCCACGGTAGCAGGTCCGGATGATCCAGACACTCTGGTCCTCTCCATAGGACAGTCACGTTGGTAGTGTGGTTCCCCACATGTCCAACACCCCTTCTTCGGCCCAGTAGTCCTAGTACCTGAAGTAGAAGATGACGGCCCACCGGCCTGGAATCCAGGTCTGTTGTGTTGAACAGGCCTAAACTACTTCTGCTGCGGGCGATGCTGCTGTTGATGCTATGGTCCCCGATAAGGTGTCCGCTGCTGAGGCGGTGGTCGCCAAGGTGTAGTGAAAGTGGATCCTCTCTGGAAGCCACGATATCCCGGCGTATGTCTCGCTAGTGTCTGGTGCTGCGGTGTACCAGATGAACCTTGCCCTGTGGGTCTCACTGGGGTCCTGGTCTGACCCCCACTGATAAGCTCCTCCTCTGCTATGACAGCGTTCTAGATGGTGTCATGCAATGTTTGAGGCATCAAAATCCTAACCTTTGTACACAGGCTGCCGTTAAGGACAAACACAAACCGGTTGACCTTGAGTTTCTCTGTGTTAAGGTGCGAAGCATACCAGAGCAGCTCCATGAAACGTGACTCGTACTCGGGCACCGTACGACCTCCCTGTCATAATGCGTTGAACTCATTGAGTTGACGCTCAATGAATTCCTTTGAAAGGTACCTCTCTCGGAACTGTTCCTCGAACAGTTCCCATGACACGTCTTCAACATCCATGTTCAGCTGTGGCAGGAGCGTCTTCCACCATAGAAGATCGCTCCCCTTCAGTTGAAATACCGCCATGCGGACCTTCATGTTGGAGGTATAATCGCGAAGTACGAAGCACATCGCCATATTCTCCAACCATGCCTCGGCAGCTGTGCCGTCCGGGGCACCAAAGAAATCAAGAAATTTTACCTTCTCGAGTTCACAGTGAATGCTACCTATAACAATCGGTGCACGCGACGGAACCTCAGCGGGTGCCGACACCCTGGCCTCGTCTCTATCCAATCGGCTGATCAGAGCCTCTGATATGCACTGAAAGGATCTCATCATCTCAATAACATCACCAACCGCTATCTGCTCCTGTCCAAGAACCTGCTCGCCTCCCTAGGGGTTAGACCCCTCAGGCATGGATGCTACTGGAGGCGTCACGCCTCCTCCCCTAGCACCCCGTCGTCTGCCTCCACGGCGTCCTCTAACCATGATTACCTGCATGCACACAATCAACTTGATTAGTAATAGTATAATAAAATCAAATCATGTCAATGAAAGCCGTAGTGAATCCTAAGTCGCGGGTCGAACCTGCTCTGATACCATATGTAACTTCCTCTTGGTTACGACAACAACTCTGATAATGGGTGCAATTTTTTTTTTTTTTTTTTAAGTGTGTGCGCATGTGTAGAAAGGAAACAGACCCACTTGATTCTACGTCGCCACCCGATGGCTAACAAGACGCAACCATGATGATCACAACAAGAAGACAGAATGTGCACAACAAGCAACTGGAAGCATTAAATGACCATAGACATAAGAAGGAATCCATAAAAGTAGGTTTTACTATTTCTGCATAGGAAAGCAGGGAGTTTAATCTTATTCCTCTTCTCCAGAGAGAGAGAAGGTTATATAGGCTCCTGGCTGACTGCTCAGGAATAAACTAGTAACCCAACGATGAACAAGACGCAAGCAAGACGAACACAGCAAGACGACATATGACGTACAACAGGAAACTGCATGCATTAAAGACGATCACTTAGAAATAAGTCAGACTGGCTACCCACCCATCCTACTCTGCAATGGTTAGGACCTCCAAGACACATAAGCAACGCTCAAGATCAGGTTCCCATCGATTTTAACCATTTAAGGTCTCAGGGCTGGCGACTGTTTTGAAGAACATGGAGGTGTCTACGTCCTGCCCGACACAAGCATACCATGCACACGAAAGGTTTACCAACCCAGTACCACGTTAATTTAAGGAACATCACCCTTCATTTGCTAACTCAGAATAATTTTATTGTGCTTAATTCAATAACATTTCATCATATAAGTTCATCATTAACAATAAACATTACTATTACGTTATCATGAAATAATAACGCATTACATTTATATCACATTAACTTTGCGAAAATAATAGGCGCCTTACATTTTATGTGTTATCCATAACCATAAAACTTCAATAATATTTCCATAAGAGAACAACCCCTTTTCATTCTAGTTACAATAACCTTTCAAAAACAACAATCAAATTCATTCCCTCAGAGCTAATACTAACAATACATGTGCTTTATGCTGCAACCACAATAACCTTCCCATAATATCCACGTCATTATAAAAACCTTGCAATTAAAATAACATTAAATTCATTCCCTACTAGCTAACACTAACAATACATGTGCTTTATATAGCCATAACGTTTCCCCAACCACTTTAACATTACTTTTTATCTTATCATAATTTGCAAACAGATTATAATTAAAATATGTTCCTGCATCCAACCCTAACATTCATTTCTTTAGGATGCAATAACAGATCTCCAAACGAGAATCGACATTACACCAAAAATCATAATAATGTGTAATATAATCACCACAAGATTACATTCCGGTGGCATTCGCTTACTGGTCAAAATATCAAGTACTACAGCTCATAATTCAAAAACCTTGAATTACTGACAAATCCTTCTTTAATAAACAAATAAAGGAAATAATCCCTTCTTAAAGTAAATAAACACACCAGTTAGGGAACACCTTCTCATCTAAAATGACACATTTATATACATTCATGTCAACTGTCACTGCAACAAAATATCAGTCATCTTACCTCTTGTCTGCCGCCAGCAAAGAAATCTTAATCACCTTTTATTTTATATTACTGTTATATGACAATGATTTAACCATAACCTTACACTTGGTGTTGACATTCCACAACAAACAATCGCATTGAAACTGGCATTCTATAAATACAACGTTAATATTAAAATTCCCTACATTAACAATTCTGAAGCAATAACAGTTTGAGGATTGGCGGCCAGTCCAATTTGCCCATTCAAGAATAAGAATCGGCTATCACTAAATAATATATGTTTGATGACTGTGAATAAATAAGAATATAATAAAAAGACTCCTCGATTTTTTTTATTACCAGCCACCCTAAATTATAAACAAATTAGTACATGAATCTCGCTGAAAACTATATAAGCAAGACAACGTTTGGAATTTCTGTCCATCCAGCAGGACACACAGGGGTAAATGAAACTCTGCCCCAATAGCAGGAGTGATGTAGAAGCATCGCCAGCGCATCAAGCGAGCCAGTGTGGAGCGGAAGATAGCTGAACAAGCCAACACAAATTTTGAAATACTTTGGGATTGTTGTGCAAGTCATTTAAGAGATGGCACACTTGTATATTGTAATGGACCTTGAGCCTTTAAGCTCTTGTCCTTAGGTAGATAGTTAGCATTTAAAATAGTTAATGCTGTTAGATAGGAATTTAATTCTAGATTTGATAGCTTTAGAGCGCAAGAGGGAAATGGGATATAGACACCCTCATTGTACATTGTAACATTATTCTGGATTATCAAGCATTCAGGAAGAAAAGAGCATGCAGAGTATTGTATGAAGAACACCCATGTACAGACATTTGAATTAATAGAAAGAGTTCTGATTCAAATTCATGGCTTGTGTTATTCTCTGTGTATTTATGTTAATATGATCATGAATGTTTACTTCCTGTCATACATTTGTTTTCATATACTGTGTATGAGATTTCATGGTTGAGTTGAAATTTGAGGATGGGAGTGAATTAGTTCCAATTGTTTCTCTATATTGAGCCAGAGAATTCCTGCAAGGAGTGCAGTTGAATCGTCTGCAAGGAGTGCGTGGACAGAAGGGTTCAATTAGAGTTAGCTTTTGTTCTCATTCATCTCAGAAGTGCATATTTGGCACAGGAGCCGTACAAGGCATGTGCAGGCTAGACGAAGTCTCAGAGTTGTGATTCTGAGCAAAGGGAATTAAGACTGTCGCTGCAGGTGTGCACAGAGTCGAACGCCTTCAACACTTAGAAACTGTTGAAGAGTTGCCGCAAACGTTCTCAGAAGGACTTGAGAAGTCGAGGACAAGCTGAGGAGGAGTAGGCCTTCGAACTCATTGAAGGATAAGTGTAGGGGAAGTTGCCGTTGAAGGTTCGGAAAATCATCACAGGTTGGTGAGCGAACGAGTCTCGTAGAGATACCCTTCTCCAATTCATGGATTTGTAGTAAGACGAATGGACAGACTGAATCATCTGGGAAGATTTTGCGAAGTTCCATGGGCCATTGGACCTTGTGGAGGTGCAAGGAGGCCACAACAGACACGTCTAAGGATCCTAAGTTTAGGAGGGTAGAGCATTGATACAAGTTGGCCAGGGCCGTTGTATAATTTGTGCAGATCGCCTATCGGGATCTCGTGGGGAAGGTACCCAATACTAGGTAATGGGAGTCACGAGCTTATGACACGCGATGTATCGGGTGGTTACGTAAGTCGTGTGGGACCATGAGAGTGAGTGGAAGACAGGTGGCAGAGATCGAGAGATCTCGCGAACTCGGGGTTTGCAAGGTGAGGACCCAAGCCTGAGGTACTCCGAGTCACGAAGAAGCGAGGGCGCGAAGTAGCGAAGGTGGGACAAGATCGCTTCGGAGTTTCGTCGTATCGACAATCGGGAGTTGGAAACCCAAGCGCTTGGTATCGCGAATAGCGAAGTCGCGATAGTGCGAGGTCATGATAGAGTGGAGATCCCAACAGGGGGAAGTCAGCATCGACTCAGGTATCAGGTTTCGGGTCTTGGAAATCCGAGGGTGTAGCGCTTGACTGTTGAACTAGAGAAGTCGTGAGGGTTGATCCTCTGAAATCCAAGAAGGGAGGATAGCGCCGAAGAGAACCTGTGGGGTGAAGATTTCCCGATAGGGAAATAGAAGAGCCTTGGAGCTCTTTGGGCCGAAAGGAAAGAAGGTCCTGAGGAGAGCATTCGTGCTCTGAGGGGTGTGGTTGCGTCAGTTGTGGTATCAAAGCAGGATTAACTCTTTGTTTTCTGTAGCAGAGAGAGAGGAAAAATTTCATCATGCCACCCAGAAGAGAAAGGCAGTCACCTGACCGAGAAGATAGGGAGGTGCGAAGAAGAGGTAGGCTGGCAGGAAATCTAGAAATGGAAAGACAGATGAGAGATATCTGAGCTAGACTCGAGGAGATGGAAACAGTCCAGAGACGCAGAGTTAGTGCAGGGGATCTTAGCGATTCTGAGGGAGAAATTGAGGCTGAACGAGAGGAGGAAGTTGTAGCTGAAGATGCATCAACTGAGCGGTTGATTAAAGCTATCTCCAGAATGGGTGCGAAGGCGAAAATGGATATTCCAGTCTATGAGGGGAATCTAGATGCAGAGGGGCTACTGTATTGGATTAGAGCTCTTGACACCTACTTCGATTATGAGGATATCGAAGAGGATAAGAAGGTCAGACATGCTGTCACACGCTTGAAAGGACATGCAGCATTGTGGTGGGATGAGCTTCAAGCAGACAGACGCTGCAAAGGAAAACAAAAGATCAAAAGTTGGGATCGAATGATCGCGAAGATGAAAGCGAAGTTCATCCCAAGGGATTACCAAATTACTCTATTTAGGAGAATGTAGAACCTGAGACAGAAGTTGATGACAGTAAAGGAGTATACTGAGGAGTTTTACAAACTCAACATCAGAGCAGTTCATCGGGAGAGCGATGATGAGAAAGTCGCTAGATATCTGAATGGTCTGAGATACGACATTCATGATGAATTGAGTATGGTTACCATCAGGACGGTGGAGGATGCTTATCAGATGGCTCTGAAATCAGAAGAGAAGTTGAGCCGTAAGCAAGGTCAGTGAGGGCGAGGCAGAAGTCATCCTAGAGGCAAGACAGTTGCCCAGGAGAAATTCTATAAGCCCAAGGAGGAATGGAAGAAACCTCAGGGTAGAATAGAAAGAGGTGGTACCTCACAAAAAGGACCATACTTTGAACAGAGAGGGAAACATAATGAGCAGAAAGGAGATTATGCTGACGCAAATACTTTTCCTCGTACCAGAGGTAGAGGAAGAGTCTGAGGTGGAGTTATCACATGTTTCACATGTGGAAAGAATGGGCACATGTCATTTGAGTGTCCAGAGAAAAAGAAGGATAGTGGAGAAGCTCACATCACAGAAGCACAAAAGGGTGATGCTGAGACGGAAGATGCAGAAGGCGAAAGATCGCTTGGAATGCATAAATTCCTTTTGACACCCGAAAAGGAGGGGGAAAACTCAGTCCAAAGGACTAGACTGTTCAGAACATCTTGCAAGACCAAGGACAGGGTGTGCAAGGTTATTGTTGACAGTGGTAGCATGGATAATCTCGTTTCAACTAAGATGGTAGAAAAGCTGTAGCTGGAGACAACTGATCACCCGAGTCCATACAAGGTTTCATGGCTACAAAAAGGACATTAGGTGAATGTCACTAAATAGTGTTTAGTTGAATTCAAGATAGGTGGGTATAATGATAAGATTTTATGTGATTTCATTCCCATGGATGTATGTCATTTATTGTTGGGTAGACCATGGAAATATGACAGAAATGTGGTTCATGATGGGAGAATGAACACATATACACTGGAGAAGAATGGGAGAACCCATATGTTGCTTCCAATAAAGGATAAGGAAGTGAAGCCGGAAGTATACAACACAATACTTCTCATGAGTGGGAAAGAGCTTCTTACAGAGATGGAGAAGAAAGAAGATCCACAATTCTTTGTGGTCAGGAAGCCGAGGATTGTCCTGACTAGCACAAGAGTGAATGATTTACCAATTGAGGTTCAGGAACTGCTGGAAGAGTTCTCTGATATCATAGTGAATGAATTACCTCATTCGTTGCCACCAATGAGAAGTGTGAGTCACCAGATAGACCTCATACCGGGAGCTAGTTTGCTAAATAAAGCCACGTACAGGTTGACGCCGCAAGAAAATGAGGAGGTCAAGAAGCAGGTCCAGGAGTTGATGGACAAAGGATTAGTCAGGGAAAGCTTAATTCCATGTGCTGTTTCGACAGTACTTAGTCCAAAGAAGGATGGAGGATGGAGAATGTGTACCGACTCAAGGGCGATTAACAAGATAACCATCAGGTACAGGTTTCCACTGCCGAGAATGAATGATCTGATGGATTTCCTAAGTGGGGCACAACATTTCTCAAAGATTGATTTGAAAAGTGGATATCACCAGATTCGCATGAGGGAAGACGATGAATGGAAAACAACCTTCAAAACAAATGAAGGGCTGTATGAATGGCTAGTCATGCCGTTTGGCTTGACAAATGCACCAAGTACCTTTATGAGGCTGATGAATGAAGTCCTGAGGGAGTTCATCGGGAAGTTCGTCATTGTGTATTTGGATGATATACTGATTTACAATAAATCAGAGGCTGAACATCTGAAGCATTTGGCCATTGTGATGAGAAAACTATAACACGAGAAGCTGTTGATTAACATGAGGAAATCTTCATTTATGAAGACAGAGCTCATTTATTTGGGTTTTGTTATATCGGCGAATGAATTGAATATGGATCCGGATAAGGTGGAAGTAATTAAGAATTGGCCATCACCGAGAAATATTTTCGAGGTGAGGAGTTTCCATGGTTTGGCTAGTTTCTATCGGAAATTCATCAAAAATTTAAGTGGAATTAGCACAACAATGATGGATACAGTGAGGAAGTGACATAAATCTTTTCATTGGACAGCAGAGGCTAAAAAGAGCTTCAATCTGTTGAAGCAGAAGATCATGGAATGACCAGTGTTGGTGTTATCGGATTTCCAGAAGACATTTCAGGTGAAATGTGATGCAAGTGGGTATGCCATAGGAGCGGTCTTAAGTCAGGAAGACAGACCAGTTGCATATTTTAGCGAGAAGCTGGATGAGGCGAAATTGAAATACTCCACATATGATAAGGAATTTTATGCTGTCATACAGGCGTTGAAGAAGTGGAGTCATTACTTGATCCCAAAAGAATTTGTATTGTACAGTGATAATCATGCATTGAAGTTTGTGAGTCAATAGGAGAAGTTGAATCAGAAACATGCAAAATGGGTAGAGTATATGAAAAATTTTACATTTGTAATTAAACACATTTCAGGTACTGCTAACAAATTGGCTGATGCTTTGAGCAGGAAATGTTTATTGTTGCAGGAGTTTCGAGTCAAAACATTGGGTTTTGAAAATCTCAGGGATATGTACGTAGGAGATACAGATTTTGGAGAAGCGTATGAAGTAGCTGAGAATCTAGTTCTCAGAGATAGAAGCCCTTGGATAGATTATATGATCCAGGAGGGATTGTTATTCAGAGGCAATTGACTGTGTATTCCGAAATGCTCCATGAGGGAGAACTTGTTAAAGGAGAAGCACAGTGGTGGCTTAGCAGGACATTTTGGCCATGAAAAAATGTTCGTGAAACTGAATGAGTCGTACTTTTGGCCAGGGATGCGGTCAGAAGTCAATAGGTTTGTTGATAGATGTAGAGTTTGCCAGCATTCGAAGGGAAGGAAGCAGAATGCGGGGTTTTATCAGCCATTGCCTATACCAGAAAGACCATGGGAGGCGATAAGCATGGTTTTTGTACTGGGATTGTCGAGGATGCAAAGAGGTGTTGATACCATATTTGTGGTGGTAGATAAGTTTTCAAAGATGGCACACTTCATTCCATGCCAGAAGACCAGCAATGCGACTCACGTCGCGAATCTGTTCTTCAAGGAAGTCGTTTGACTACATGGATTGCCGAAAAGTATAGTTTCGGACAGGGAAACGAAATTCATAGGGAATTTTTGGAATACCTTATGGAAGAAGCTAGGAACTAACTCGGCGTTTAGTTCTGCTTATCATCCGCAGATGGATGGACAAATAGAAGTGGTCAACAGAAGTCTGGGAGACTTGCTGAGAAGCCTGGTGACAGAGCACCATAGCAGCTGGGATAACATATTTCCATAAGAAGAGTTTGCATACAATGATTCAATGAATCAGAGTACAGGAAAAATTCCATTTCAAGTTGTATATGGGATGCAGCTGAGAGGAGTTTCTAAATTGTGAGATTCTAACAGACTGCGACTAGCAGCGCTAGTGCAGAAGAATTTGCTGAAGCAATGAAGGAACTTCACAGTAGAGTGAAAGAGCGACTGTTGAAAATGAATCAGGAGTACAAGCGTAGAGCAGATCAGCATCGGAGAAAACTTCAGCTTGAAGTTGTTGATCTAGTTCTGGCACATTTGAGGAAGGAATGGTTCCCAAGGGGAACATACAATAAACTGAAAATGAAGAAAATCGGGCCATGCAGGGTCCTGAAGAAATTCAGAGATAATGATTATGAGATTGAGTTGTCGGATGGCATCGGAATATCTCTGATATTCAATGTCGCAGACTTATACCCATACCGGGTTGGAGAAGTAGAAACGAGAAATGAGGAACCAATGATCTAGTGGGAAAAACAATTTCCAGTAGCAGAAAAGCCACAGATGGAATGCATACTGGACAAGCGAGTGGGAAAGAAGACCCGCAGAAAGGAATATTATGAGTATTTGGTCAAGTGGAAGAATCACCCAATGGAGGATGCCAGCTGGGAAAATGAAGCATTGACACAGAAGCATGGACAGACCGTGCAGGAGCTCATGAACAGGAGCCCATGAAAATTTTCAAGCGAGGGAGTATGATGCAGGAGCATCGCCAGCGCATCAAGCGAGCCAGCGTGGAGTGGAAGACAACTAGACAAGCCAACAAAAATTTTGAAATACTTTGGGATTGTTTCGCAAGTCTTAAATGAGTTATTTAAGAGATGGCGCACTTGTATATTGTAATGGACCTTTAGCCTTTAAGCTCTCGTCCTTAGGTAGATAGTCGGCATTTAAAATAGTTAATGCTGGTAGATAGGAATTTAATTCTAGATTTGATAGCTTTAGAGCACAAGAGGGAAACGTGATATAGACACCCTCATTGTACATTGTAACATTATTTTGAATTATCAAGCATTCAGGAAGAAAAGAGCATGTAGAGTATTGTATGAAGAACACCCATGTACAAACATTTGAATTAATAGAAAGAGTTCTAATTCAAATTCATGGCTTGTGTTATTCTCTGTGTATTTATGTTAATATGATCATGAATGTTTACTTCCTGTCATACATTTGTTTTCATATACTGTGTATGAGATTTCATGGTTGAGTTGAAATTTGAGGATGGGAGTGAATTAGTTTCAATTGTTTCTCTATATTGAGCTAGAGAATTCCTGTAAGGAGTGCAATCGAATTGTCCGCAAGGAGTGCGTGGACAGAAGGGTTCATATAGAGTTAGCTTTTGTTCTCATTCATCTCAGAAGTGCATATTTGGCACCGGAGTCGTGCAAGGCATGCACAGGCTAGACATAGTCTCAGAGTTTCGATTCTGAGCAAAGGGAATTAAGACTGCTGCTGCAGGTGTGCACAGAGTCGAACGCCTTCAACACTTAGAAACTGTTGAAGAGTTGCCGCAAAGAGTGCGTGCAAGACGTTCTCAGAAGGACTTGAGAAGTCGAGGACAAGCTCAGGAGGAGTAGGCCTTCGAACTCATTGAAGGATAAGTGTAGGGGAAGTTGCCATTGAAGGTTCAGAAAAGCGTCGCAGGTTGGTGAGCGAATGAGTCTCGTAGAGAGACCCTTCTCCAATTCATGGATTTGTAGTAGCACGAACGGATAGAATGAATCATCCGGGAAGATTTCGCGAAGTTCTGTGGGCCATTGGACCTTGTGGAGGTGCAAGGAGGCTACGACGGACGTGTCTAAGGATCCTAAGTTCAGGAGGGTAGAGCGTTGATACAAGTCGGCCAGGGCCATTGTATAATTTGCGGAGATCGCCTATCTGGATCTCGTGGGGAAGTTACCCAAGACTAGTTAACGAGAGTCACGAGCTTACGACACGCAATGTCTCGAGTGGTTACGTAAGTCATGTGGGACCACGAGAGTGAGTGGAAGACAGGTGGCAGAGATCGGGAGATCTCACAAACTCGGGATTTGCAAGGTGAGGAGCCAAGCCTCGGGTACTCCGAGTCACGAAGAAGCGAGGGCGCAAAGTAGAGAAGGTGGGACAAAATCGCTTCGGAGTTTCATCGTATCGAGACTCGGGAGTTGGAAACCCGAGCGCTTGGTATCGCGAATAGCGAAGTCGCGATAGTGTGAGGTCGCTATAGAGCGGAGATCCCAACAGAGGGAAGTCAGCATCGACTTAGGTATCGGGTCTTGGGTCTCAGAAATCTGAGGGTGTAGTGCTCGACTGCTGAACTAGCGAAGTCACGAGGGTCGATCCTCCGAAAGCCAAGAAGGGAGGATAGCATCAAAGAGAACCTGTGGGGTGCAGATTTCCCGATAGGGAAATAGAAGAGTCTTGGAGCTCTTTGGGTCGAAAGGAAAGAAGGTCCTGAGGAGAGCAGTCATGCTCTGAGGGGTGCGGTTGCATCAAGGAGGCACGGGTGTAATGGAAGGTCTGTCCTAGAAGTAAGACGCTCGCATACCAACCATAAATTTCTATCCAATTATATTTAAACAGACTTAAATTTATCAGAAGCAAAGTCGTGCATATCCCGAGTTATTTAATTCACTCAGAGAGTGAACTGCCCGACATTGGGTCTTGGGTGGTCTTAAGTTAGGAATTAATTAGTGCAGCCTGACGGAGGTAAGAAGACTCGAAGAACAAAGTGAAAGGGGGCAGTACTATCTGGTGGGTGAAGGATGTGAACAACATCATTGTTGTGTGAAGTCGAAGTTAGCGTTCCTATGCTGAGTGGATCGCATTGACATTGTGTGAGCATGTGTACAGTGCGTGGTCTCCATTAACCAATGCTGTGAGTGGTCTCCCTTTTAAACAACATTGTGTGTGGTCGCGAGAGAGAGTCCATCGAGCATAACCCCTCGTAACTGGAACCCGATTCGGTCTGTAACCAATCTCCCAGCCTTGATTCATGATGGGTGGGTGGATGGCATCGCTTCAGGTGAAAAATGCTTCAACATCGGGGAAGCCATCCAGCTGACAGAGATAAAAAATAATTCCCAAGACTCAATGCAAGAAGAAAACCCACCGCCCAGAAAAACCACACAGATCTGATAAAAAACGTTCTTTGGTATTAACGCAAGGAGAAAAATTCATTCACTGGCCCACCAAGGATTTGTAGACTGGAATGGATAGTGTTCCACTTAAATTAAATTTTTCCGAGGAATTCCGTTCAATGAATTTCTTGGATAAACGTTTTCATAGATTAAAAAAAAAGCGGTTCCTACCTTCACTAAAGCCGAAATATCAGCGCAGAAGTAAAGGATCAATTAGTTACAAAAAATCAAATTTAGGAGTATAGTGATCCAACCAAGATGTCTAGAACCCAACGCACATGAAGTTAAACCCTCTTTACCTCTAAGAATGCCAATAGCTCAAAAACGCGCAGGAAAAAGGATTGTAGGTCACAGTCATCAAGGCAGAAACAATCAGTCAAGACTAAGGGATCTTGGGCCATAAAATAACAATGCGCAGTCCACACATCAACTAGGGCGGTTTCGACAAGCGTAAAACGCATTGGAATGAAACAAGAACGAAATCATAAACTAAACTCACCAAGGTTTTAAGGGTAAGAGGTTATCCGGGTAAGCAATATTACGGAGGTGAATTTTTCAGAAGACGCAGTGTTAACCTACACAAGTTCTCTCAACACCAGAAGGCGCAAACAAAACACTCAATTTACCTACTTAAACCATAGGCAGATCCAAATCACACATCATACAACATTATCTCATTCAACCAAAAAACGTACCTTTGCCTTATCGCCTGCCTCGAATTCTGTCCGCGCGCTCCTTGCTGCTCCCGCTCGCCGATCGTCGAGACCTAACCGGTACCTCCCAGCCAACGCTAGGGGTACTTTGCTTCCCCCTTAGCCCCCCGAGCCGCAAAGGGGCCACACACAGTCCAGATGGTATACCTAGCTTCCCAGCTTGCCTCGCAAGGCTGAGCTACTACTCCAATACAAGCTGAGAAATTCCCAACTCCTCACAAGCAATCAGTCCAGTCACAAATCGGTAGCATAACGATACCTAACAGCCCATCCCCCTTTTTCCCTCATTCCCCTTTCTTTTATAGAGTTTTCAGCTCACCAACTTTCCTAAATCACATTTATTTTTAAGTTTTAAAGAAAACCCTCCAAAATTTCTCTGTCGTACAAGTGTCATTCATCCCCCACGTTTCTCCAAAATTATTTTCTTTAACTTATTAATTGTCTAGGTTTCATTTATTACTTAATTTCCCTA
>JASDQU010737172.1:185119-206832 GCA_032191745.1 Picea mariana | reverse complement strand
ATACATCTGTAATGCATGGATTCACACTGAAATAACAGTAAACGTAAACATGCAACATATACAGGAAATACCCATAAATATAAAGGCAGTTATAACCACAATAGGATAAACCCATAAAAATAAGCATGTAAATAATAATGCAACATGTAAATTTATCACACAGTTGACACTTATCTTGGTAAGAATATCACCAACTGCGTGCAGACCTTCCACAAACCTCCCAGCCTTAGACCACACTTCTCATCACTCTCAGCAGTGGGTCACATCCGAGCTAGATCTAAACTCCACCCAGGTAAAGGGATTCCTAACAAGGCCAATGGTTCATAGACAACAGGAAAGACTTCGTCATAGGTTCCAACTCAAACTAACAGCCTACAATCCCTCATTACCCACATGCTTGTTCCACCCCAGGAAGTGTGCCCCTTCTCTGCTCAACAGTCCTTCGGCTGCCCCGCTTCCTTTCCGGGCTTCAGCAACAAGCCGGACAAGAAGTCTCAGAGCCCTGTAGCTGCAGTTTAGCACCTTCAAGAAATCAATTCCTAACCATTCTCTCACCCAGAGAGGAATTGCTCACGGGCCTGACAACCCGCCTCTTCAATATCCCACAGGCCTGACAACCTAATTCTTCAGTCCAGCTCCTAATCTAACCAGCTACCCAAAACATGTATGGTTATGGTTACAAGTTTAGGTACAGTGACAGGAAGGTATGAAGGATAACTGACTGAGTGAGTGAAATGGTCATGGTATGGTTGAATGGATGAACTGAATGATGGAAGGCATGATGGAAAGAATGATGGGAAATGAACTAAGTCCAAACAATATGTATGCATGTCCCCAACTTGACACTTGTCATGTTGGGAGCTACTTTGGCCCACTTGTCCCCAACAATAGAACTTAGGATAAAATAATTATCCATACTTTATACTTTAATAAATATTATTATAATATTCTTTTTTGGCTTAATCTCCCTAGCTTAGCCCTTTTTCCTTAACTTTTAGCCCCCACCCTTTCCCTAACTAGTGGGATTAGTCCCCCATATATTTTATTATGGTCGGTTTGCACGCAGCGATGTATTTTATATTAATGATGAGGCATATACAAAAATAGGCGCAGTGGCCTTTAACATCTAGGCTCTCTGGCCTAATCATCACAAAACGGGCTCACCGGCCTATAAAACATAGAGTATACACAAAGGATCGTTGGCCTCAATATCGCACGCACTTAAGATGTTGCACGTGGTGTTAGCACTAGAATTCACCCTCCTATTGTGGAGAGGGTAAGCCGAGTACCCATCAGATTTTATATGTCACAGTTTGGTTTTATACGAGGTCAATGGGCATAGACTCAAGACAGTATCGTTTTAACTCAGAAAATAGGGACTGGCACACACAAATAGGTGAGGCCTTGATTCAACTTTAGTCAGTAAATTGAGCTTAAGTATGAGAAGAAGGAAGACTTGGTGAGAAGAATGAACGAGACTACTATGGGCATCAGGCCTTCCAGCAGCTTGAAGAGGAAAAACTCAATACTCAAGAGCAATCTTGAGATCAAGCTTCAGACACTGAAATATGGTGCAAGCAACACAGTTACAGCAGTAGGATGATCAAACCTTCATCACCCTGCAACTGCAACAGCTCGACTGGATCTTCCATGCCCGAGCCATCCAATGTACGAGGGGAAATACAACACAGGAAACTGATTAAAACTAGTCGCGATGCTAGTGTGATCAAACCTACATCACAACAACATAACTACCCTCAATTGGATCATCCATGCCCAAGTGTTCTAACACAGTTGTTACAGAGAAATGGAAAGGAAGCTGACTTTCATTAAACAAGAAGTCTCAAATATGTATACATAAGCAGAAGAACCAGAGATTCATTAAAACTTTACAATGCGAGAGCCTAGCTCAACCATCGACCTTAACAAAATATAAAAATTGCCTATATATATTAAAAATGTTGCAACCACCAGGAGTGTGATCGAACCATCACATTAACATTTTCAATCAGTGCATGCTCTGTCATATTGTGCAGGCCTCCTCATGTAAGATGTGATCCAGGCCCAGTTATGTGCTTTACAGGAAAATTTGTCCATAAGGAAGCTTTGGATTGACAGTCTGTCTTTATGACCGCTCTCTACATGTTTTCCATTTATGGGGTGAGACGAAGTCTCAACTGCCACCTCAATTTCATTAACTATCTGCATCAGGATCAGAATGGCGTCGAGTAGACTTGGCACCTGGAAAACATGGTGGCCAACACCGGCATTTCGGCCCCCGGCACACGTGAATGCTGACCTTTACCTACATGCGACCCTAGGTCATGACCCAGCGCTTATCTCCACAGGCGGTCCGGGATTTTTCCCTTCAATAATTCTCATATCACTTGAAAACAAAATCCTCGACTCCAGATTTGATGAAATCACCCTACTCGGATCAATGGTCAGTCTTTCTTTCCATCTGATGGTTGAGGCTTCTCGTGATGGGTGCCAACATTTCCACATGACCTTGAGCTGCGACCTTGGGCCTACTCTCAAGTGCTTCACGACTTTGGGCTTCTGGTGCACTGATGTGAACCACTCCTGACTCTCCTGATTCCCGAACTTCCAAACTGGGGCTTAGCAAGCGCTAGCTCCCCTCTGATATGTGTGCGCCTTAACACAACGCACCCTGACTTTGGATGACACACATTTGTGGGTTTTTAAGCCCCCTTCTTTTGCATTTTTTCACCCAAGGGCCAAATCCAAAGGAAAAACATCCCCCTACAAGAATATGTGATAACATTAGGCTCCATGGGGGATAGAGTCCTCCTTGCGAGGCTCTAAGAACTCATTTTGTAGTTCCAGTCACCTTTTGCATTGGGATATGGAGTCAAGCTCAAAACACCCTGCTGAGGAATACATGCCGATAAGAAAAAACGAAAATAAACACACATGCTCTAAGGATATTATTTATGTACCCTCCTAAACTAATTTAATTTTTACATAGTGCTAGGTGAAAGCAAACTTCCACCATAGTCATTGAAGCAACTTCCTAGTTGCAAATTTTTTTATTATGTAAAGAATTGATAACAGATAATCCAACCGTGACAGCAGAACGGTTACATTCTTTAGCTTTCCTCCTAATGTCAAGGCCAAGATAAAGTTGTGTGGCTTCAAAACATGAACTAAATACAACTCCATGTATTCCTCCATAGGCTCATAGGACAAGCACAAACTCTAGAAAATTTGCAACAGGTATCCTGATTTGTCTTGCAGTTGTTCACACCAGGCTAAATGTCTCTAGCAAGCACAAGTGGGTGAAAGACCAGTGCAGGCTAAGCTCTGGATAGGAGATAGATTGCAACTTCTTCTGCTCCTTTTCTTCTTCATGGCTCTCCCTAGGGTCAGACTCATAATCGTCATAAACAGGAACTATGGGAAAGCTCTACTCTTCAAACCGTTGCTTGGTGTCTTCTGCAGGTCCAGGATGGTTGATTTCCTCACAATATTTTTTATTGGTGAACAGAGGATAAGAATTTGCAGTATCTTCTTGGGAATCTTGCAAATCAAGCTCAGAATCTGATTCATAGTTGTCATACATAGGCTGGCTACTCCCTGAGTCATCAAAATGTGATGTAGGGAATTGTTGCTCTTCATCTAAATACATAACTATTTATTCGCTTGAATCTAAGATGGAAATTGCATCAGGGGTGGAATCTGCTACCTCTATGGCTATGCAATCATCAACCTCACCATCATGAGCAGGGATTCCAAGAACATCTTCTCCTCGGACTAGAAAATCCTCTGTTCTTTCTTCAAAAGAGCAGCAAACACGATCTACCTTCAATTTATCCATCCTCATAGAAAATGACCTCGCCAGCCACGCCAACTCAGCCAAGGCATCTTCTTCCTCCTCGCAGCCTTCCTCCTCATAGATTTCATATATTTCATCCTCACAACTTTCATTTGAAACATTCATACCTTGAACACACTCTTCATATTCTTCACAACAATTATGACAAATTAACTCAGAGGAATAATACCTTTGGCATCTTTAATAATACATCCTCATGATGTATCTCCCACTGATGCATGAGTTCATGAAACTCACGGAGATGTTATGCAGGGTTTTCCTCTTTACGCTCTTTAAATATGGGCAAAAAATCATCCCATGCATCCATAGTAGGAACAACATTTGGAAAACCGGGAACAGAGGAGAAATTAAAAGGAGAAAACCTTCAATCCAAAAAAATTTCCATTTCGAACCAGTGAAGTCGCTAATCAATTCTTTAATCATGGAGTCGCTAGGTGAATGATATGTAGAATGGGTGTGTTTGGTCTTTGTTCACCATCAAATACCAGATCTAATCATTGTGTCACAGGGGACTATGTTATCACATAAACTTGTCAGAGTCTTATGAATCTGGGGTTTTTGCCTAAGTATGTAATTGTGCCTGTCTCTACTCCTTTTGCAGACCCAATCATAAGGTTTTTCCTTTTGGCTTATAGTTTTCTTCTTTTTCCTACTTGAGAGGTGTCGGCCCTAAGCCTTTATGTTTTCTCTGAGTTCAGTCACTTCTCTCTGCTTGTCTCTATCACTGATCCTTTTGCTTTCCCTAGCCCCCAGCCAGTCATCCAAGTATTTGTTTACAGAGGCCGCAGCCATAAGCACAAGCACAGCACTTAGAGCGGTCTGATATGAACTGAAATCAAGTGAGTGAGCAAGATCATCTTTCAAAGGAAAAGATCCACCACATAGATCAGATCGATGACCATCGCATGATCGGGATAATAGAGTTACACGAATTATAGCATCAGAAAGAGTTCTAAAATCGTGAGGCTAATCCTCGTCGTTGATCTTGGGAAGGATGCGCAGTGCAAGATTAGCATTACGTTGACTCGTAGAATGGAGAATTCAAAGGGTAGAGTCATGAGGAATCGCGAAACACAAGGTCGTGAAATGATATGGGCCATATATTTCATAAGGACACGTGTCGCAAGATCAAAATGGAGAAAGTCATTTCAGAAAAATATCAAGTGAGAAATGTCGATGGCTTGAGGACCCGAAATATTGATATTCATCTGAGCCATCTGATCAAAGGGGGTGCATGGCACCTGATTTAAGAGATCGTGATTTTGCGACTCAAAGGTTTGAGCATGGAGCACAACGTGAGCTCGCAAAATGTGAAATCATGATGCGCTTGGGAGTTGGGCCCACGATCACAGCCCGCAGTCATATGGAAGCAAGGCCATAAAGAAAGGGAAAGCGCCTATTAAGTGGCGAGCGGCTGAGATTGTTCAGTTGTTTCCTCGAGCCCTGAGGCCTTTTCTCCAGATCCTCAGTTGTTTCCCTTTGTTCCCAGAAGCACACCTCTAATATCTCCTACCCGAACTCCATCTCCACCTACTTCTCCGCATGTTCACACTCTAATGGCAGGAGAAAATCCCCCAAAAACCATAATGGAAGCTATAATAGCTACTAGGTATGCCCCTCTTGTTTTGCCTCAGCCTATAAATTCCCTCCCAGTAGATGGCTACCTTAAGCAGTTACCTAAGTTCATGGGTGAGGGAGACATAACTGCAGAAGCACATCTTGAAGCCTTTCATAGTTTTACAGATAATCATTTCATAGAGAATGAAGATGTATGGATGGGGATCTTTGTTCATAGACTTGATGGTGAAGCTAGGAAGTGTTTCAGGGCCTTTCCCCCTGGATCTATTGGTGGAATCGAAGCCCTAGATGAAGTCTTCTTAAAGGATTGGGGAGACAAGAAGGATCTCATGTACTATATTACAGAGTTTTGGGCTTTGAAGAAAGAGGAAGGGGAATCCGTGTCTGACTTCTCCAAGAGGTTTAATAAAATGTATAATAAAAATCCCACTGAATTTAAGAATACAGAAACCTATGAAAATATTACTTACGCTAGCGCTTTCAATCCTAACTTCTATCTTCTGCTAAGAGAAAGAAGAGATACTTCATTGGCTCATATGCAAGATGAAGCCCTTGAAGTAGAGTCTAATATATTTGCAGTTGAAAAAATCATGAGCAAGGTTGACAAAGACAAAATAAGAGGGAGGTCTGAAGTCTCAAATTATTCCAAGAGAGCAGAGGAACAGAGATAGAAATGATCAGAACAACCAGACCCCTCTCCAAAATAATCTTGTTACAGATGATGAAGGTGAGGATGAGGACTTTGATCCTGAAATCCATTGTCTTGGAGACACCTCCTCCTTTCCTCATTTGACTCAATCTTCATACGAGGAATCTCTCATGGAGATCCAGCTTAACGATTTGAGTAAGGGAGACAAGACCAACAACAACCCAAACAAATATAATGTGAGGTCCAAGAAGAAATAAGGAAAGCCCGATGTTCCTGACTAGCCTACCAAAGCAGAGAATCCTGCTAAAGATATAGCAGACAGCAACAAAGGTAAGAAGATGCAAGAACCCTCTCCAGTAATTAAATTTCATGTTCCAGAAGTGAAGGAGATTATGAAGCCCTCTCTCTTTTTCAATTTTGATCATGAAATCCAAAAACTTAGAATCCATGTACCCCTTTCGGAACTGGTCAAGCATGAAGATTTCAAAAGGAGTCTCTCTAAACTATTTCAGTCTGAACCTACATCTCATCCCACAAACTCGGTCAATTTGCAAGATGAAAAGCCAGCTTTCATATTAGGACCTTTGGTAGAAGATAGATATGATTCCCCCCCTCCCTTATACACTTCATTGAACATCCATGATAAGGTGTTGCATAACTACTTAATGGATTCAAGAGCATCCCATAATCTTATGCCTAAGATTGTCATGGAAGAACTCGGGTTGGAAGTCACAAAAACCTACCACAACCTGTATTCTTTCGATTCCAGGAAGGTGAAGTGCCTTGGGGTTATTAAAGACCTAGTTGTGTCCCTATTCTAGCTATCGATGAAGAGCATAGTCGTGGATATCATAGTGGATGATGTTCCCCCTAAGTTCAGAATGCTCCTATCTAGATCTCAGATAAAGAGACTGGGGGGAACCATGAAGATGGACCTTTCATATGCCACCATTCCTATTCGGGGGTGAACAAAGGAGACTTTGCACGTAAGCACAGCTCGCATACATCATCATTGATGAAGCAAACCCCACGAACCATCATATATTTTCTCTTGACACATATTTGGGATCTATCTTGTTGCAACTCATCGACGCTCCTGAACCTCCTTTGGAAATCAAAAAGGGGCCTATTACTTTTTGTGACAATTCCCCTCCTATCACCTCTGTGTGGAAAATGTTCTTCGATGGGGCCTCTTCTAGAGAAGGTGTTGGTGCTGGAGTAGTCCTTGTTTCACCTGTTTAGGAAATTGTATCTCTGTCCTACAAGTTAGAATTTGAAACTACTAATAATGTGGCAGAATATGAAGCTTTTGTTTTGGGTTTAAGGGCTGCAAAGGACATCGGAGTTGAAGATATATCAGTATTTGGGGATGCTGAGTTAATTGTCCATCAAGTCAGAAATCTCTACCAGGCTAAGCACCCTAGGCTAAGAAGTTATAGAAATGAAGTGTGGGACTTTGTTGACAATTTTTTCCTATATTTCAACATTTCATTTATTCCAAGAGAAGAAAGCAACATGGTTGATTCTCTGGTTGTTTCAGTAAGCAATTTTAGAGTCCCTTTGCCACCAAATCTCAAGTATGAGGTTGAAGTAAATTACACACCCTCTATACCTGATAATGTTAAGCATTGGAAAGTATTTGAGGATGATCTTGAGATCAAAAGGTTCCTTGAGACTGTTGATGAGTTTTTTGCACTACAAATTGATCAAGATCAGGATTCTGAAAGTAATCCTCATGTTGATGTTTTCCTGAACAAAATCACTAATCACCATATTGTTCAGTTGCCTAGCAATCACATTCTAAGGGAATAGTTCCTTTGGAAAGACTATTTAACAAAAATGATGTGGCAGTGAAAGTTAAAGGATCGGCTAATGATGTTGATGTAGTTGAAAGCAACATTGGTACAAAGAAAGATCCCAAATTTGTCAAGATGTCAAGCATCCTATCAAAGAAACAAAGGACCAAGTATGTTGAGCTATTAAGAGAGTTTGTTGATGTGTTTTTCTGGACCTATGAAGACCTCAGAACATACGACATGAGTGTCAATGAGCATAAGATCCCACTGAAGGAGGAGGCCAAACCATTTAGGCAGAAATTAAGACAGATAAATCATATGTTGTTGCCTAGTATGGAGAAAGAGGTAAAGAAGTTGTTGGACACCCAAATTATTTTCCCTATGAGATATTCTGAATGGGTGGCCAACTTGGTCCCGGTGAGAAAGAAGAGTGGAGAAATCAGACTTTGTGTCGATTTCATAAGCCTAAACAAAAGCTCAAAGAAGGACAATTACCCTTTGCCAAAGATGGAACACATATTGCAGAGGGTAATAGGTGCATCTAGGATTTCCATGATTGATGGATTTTCTGGATACAATTAGATMTYTGTCCTGCATGAAGATARAGAAAATATAGCCTTCACCACTCCTTGGGGCATGTTCATGTATGMAAAAATTCCCTTTGGATTGATGAACGCARGAGAAATCTTCCAACAAGCCATGGACTTCACCTTCATTAGAGAAAGAGACAAATTTGTGGTCATCTATCTGGATGACATAACAGTCTTCTCTAGATCTGATAAAGAACATTGTCAACATCTGAGAAAGGTCTTCTTGAAATGCAGAACGTTTGGTCTCTCCCTATATCCCAAGAAGTCTTTATTTGCCATGCAAGAAGGAAAATAGTTGGGACACATTGTATCAGCTGAGGCGACCAGGATTGATTCAAGTAGGGTAGAATCTATTCAAGCCTTATCACTTCCCATATCCAAGAAAGAAGTTCAGTCCTTCCTGAGAAAAATCAATTTTCTAAGAAGATTTGTTTCAAATTTTGTTGAATTGGTGAAGCATATCACAACCATGCTCAAGAAAAGGAACGAAGTAAAATGAACTGTCGAGTCCAAAGAATCCTTCAACCAAATCAAGAAGGCACTGACTGAAGCACCTGTGCTAATTAGTCCTAATTATTCCAAGGATTTTCTATTTTTTTCCTTTTCTTCATTGGATACAGTGGCCATTGTTTTATTACAAAAGAATGATGGAGGGTTGGAGCAGCCTATTTCTTTTTTCATCAGAGCACTAATAGACGAAGAGGTCAGATATGACATCATGGAGAAGCAGGCCTATGCCTTGGTGAAATCTCTTAAATATTTCAGAGTCTATGTTTTGCATTCCAAGATCATTGCGTACGTTCCTTCAGCTTCTGTGAAAGACATTTTCATTCTGCCCGACATAGACGGGAGAAGGAACAAGTGGATTGCCAAAATCCTTGAATTCGATATGGAAATAAAACCCACCAAGCTAGTTAAAGGTCAAGGTTTAGCCAAGATGTTGGTTGAATCTAATTGTAAATCTTTGGGGGTTAATTCATCAACACTTGCTCAGAAAATCAAAAAGTTGAGTTATCTGGTAAAAGTTCTCAAGACAACCCTCCATTGGTAGAATGCACCTGGTACAAAGACATTATATATTTCCTGCAACAGTTAAAGCCCCCTGATGGTATGGGAAAAAGAAAGGCAAGAGATTTAAAGATCAAAGCAATTAGATATTGCCTTATTGACTAGGCCTTGTTTTGAAAATACCCTCTAGGCGTTCTTCTGAGATGTTTAGACCCACAGGAGGCCCAAAAGATTATATTTGATTTTCATGACAACCTGTGTGGGGGAAATCATTTCTGGAGAACCATAGCCTATAAAATTCTCAGGGCCAGGTACTACTGGCCTACTCTATTCATTGATGTCTATGCAATGGTTAGGGCTTGCATCAAATGTCAAAAATTATCTGGGAAGCAGCAACTCAAGTCTCTGTCATTCAAGCCTGTAGTATCTTCAAGACCTTTTCAGCAACGGGGCCTGGAATTTATTGAGGAGATTCACCCTCCTTCAATTCGTCAGCACGGGTGGATCTTAACTACAACTGACTATTTCACCAAATGTATAGAAGTTATCCCCACAAGGAGTGCCTCTCACAAGATGATCATTGGTTTTCTTGAAGATATTATGGCAAGGTTTGGTTGTCCGACAAAATCATCACTGATAATGTTGCATCATTCACAGCTGAACCATTGATCAAGTTTTATGAGCAGTTCAAAATTGCATTGATTTACTCTACCCCCTACTATCCCCAAGACAATGGGTTAGCAGAGTCCTATAACAAAAGCCTGATAAAGATCATCAAAAGACTGCTAGAGGACAACAAGAAAGCATGGGATTCAAAGCTCAAATTTTCTCTATGGGTTGATAGAATGACAAAAAAGAGCTCCCTGGGCATCTCTCCTTTCCAACTTGTATATGGGATTTAAGAAGTTTTTCCTTCTCATCTTGCCCTTCCTGTGGTGAAATTCTTCCAAGACCGCCATGAAGAACCTAACGATATGATCAAAAGAATTCATCAGCTCGTATAAGTCCAACAGATTAGAGAGTAGGTGATGGACAGAGTGCATGAACATCAGTAGAAAATCAAGTAGGCCTTTGACAGGAAAAGCAGTAAGGAGGCCTTTGAGATCTAGTGCTAAAATGGGATGCACCCAGACAGGACAAGGGAAAGCATGGTAAATTTGAATCCCTTTGGATTGGACCCTTCAAAATTTCTGAGACACTTTCAAATAATACTTACAGGTTGTAGAATTTGGAGGGTCCAATCCAAAGGGATTCAAATTTACCATGCTTTCTNTGAGACACTTTCAAATAATACTTACAGGTTGTAGAATTTGGAGGGTGGTGGATTTTTTGGTGGCCTTGTAAATGGGCACTTCCTGAAAAAAAAATTTGTTTAAAGTCGTAGTTGGTGTCCCACCATTGTAAATGTCGTTCCCATTTTATGTTTTTTTTTTTTTAATAGGAGACTCCATAGCCCAAAGCTAAGGCACTGGAACTACTTATTCTTGGCAGCTCATAGGCAGCATGCCATCCCCTATGGAGCCAAATGTTATCACATAAACTTGTCAGAGTCTTGTGAATCTGGGGGTTTTGCCTAAGTCTGTAATTTTACCTGTCTCTCCTCTTTTTGTAGACCCAATCGTAAGGTTTTTCCTTTCGGCTTATAGTTTTCTTCTTTTTCCTTCCTGAGAGGTGTCGGTCCTAAGCCTTTATGTTTTCTCCGATTTCGATCACTTCTCTCTGCTTGTCTCTATCATTGATCCTTTTTCTTTCCCTAGCCCCCAGCCAGTCATCCAAGTATTTGTTTACAGAGATCACAGCCATAAGCACAAGCGTAGCACTTAGAGCTGTCTGATATGGAATCAAATCAAGTGAGCGAGAAATATTAGCTTTCAACGACAGAGATCCACCAGGAAGATCGGATCGACAACCATCAAGTGATCGGGATAATAGAGTTACACGAAGTATAGTGTCAGACAGAGTTCTGAAATCGCGAGGCCAATCCTAGTCGTTGATCCTGGAAAGGACGCACGGCACAAGATTAGCATTTTGCTTACTCGCAAAATGGAGAAGTCAAAGGGCAGAGTCATGAAGACTCATGAAACACGAAGTTGCAAAATGATCTGGGTCGTCTATTTTAGAAGGACACGTAACGCAAGATCGAAATGGAGAAAGTCGTTTCGGAAAAAGCTCAAGTGAGAAATTTCGATGGCCCGAGGACCCGAAATATTGATATTCATCTAAGTTCTCTGATCAAAGGGGACGTGTGGCGCCTGATCCAAGAGATCACGATTTTGTGACTCAAAGGTTTGAGCATGGAGCACAACGTGAGCTCGTGAAATGTAAAATTGCAAAGCACCTCGGAGTTGGGCTCACGATCACAGCCTGCGGTCATATGGAAGCAGGGCCATAAAGAAAGGGAAAGTGCCTATTAAGTGGTGGGAAGTTGAGATTGTTCAAGGAAATGATCGTAGCCATCAAATTCAAAGTAAATCTGACCATCAATCTAGATGGGTCGTTTCACAGGATCGAGCGTCAGAATTTTTTAAATCAAGGGAAGTGAAGACTCCCAAAATGAGAGATCCTGAAATTTCATAGGGGATATGCGTAAGGTCATGGCCCGCAGTCGCGTGGAGCGATGGAGAGGAGTTGTGCCAAGAGCCGAAAGCTCTTCTCTTGGTCTCATCAGAAGATCTGCGCAGTTTCGAGGCATTGGGCTTGTCCTTGAGGAGT
Organism: Picea mariana; assembly: GCA_032191745.1. Taxonomy (NCBI): domain Eukaryota; kingdom Viridiplantae; phylum Streptophyta; class Pinopsida; order Pinales; family Pinaceae; genus Picea; species Picea mariana. The sequence continues at coordinate 194,643 of JASDQU010737172.1, read as the reverse complement.
CGTGAACATCTCTTGGAACATTCATGGGTGTCAAGCTCCATCCTGATCCCAATGAAAGTAGTTAATGGAAATGGGGGAGGTTGTTCAAACCTCGTCTCACCCCATAAATGGAAAGCATGGAAAGATGGTCATGTAGGTAGACTCTCAGCCAAAAGTTTTCCTATCACCGAATTCTCCTGCAAAGCCCATACTGATTCGATATCGCGTCTCACAAAAGAATGCAAGTGCATACTGACAGAAGAATATGCAGATGCAAAGTTTTGAATGTAATAGCCAGGTCACATCTCTCATGGTGGAAAAAGGTGTTGGGTATAAATACACGATTTTGATATTTTGTTAGGGTCGATGGTTAAGCTAAGCTCCAGTATTGTAAAGTTTGAACGAAGCCTTTGGTTCTCTGGTTATGTGTTTCCATTTGATACTTCTTGTTTAATGACAGTCAACTTTCTTATCATCTCTTTCGTTTCTGATATTGAAGACTCGAGTATAGGTGATCCAGTTGAGTTGTTGTGACTGTATTGTAATGTATGCTTGATTGCAATATTGTTATGATGTTTTCAATCTCCTGAAGTTTTGGGTTCAAGAAGATCTTGTATTCGAAGATTTTCCTCCTTAGGTTATTGGAAGACGCGATTTCCATAACAGACCTCTACATTTCCTCACCAGTTCTTCCCCCTACTCACCCTTTACTACAACTTACTAACTAAATTTAAATCAGGACCTCACTTGTTCATGCATTGCCTAGTCTGGATTTCTGAGTTAAAGCGATATTTTCTTGAGTCTGCGCCCATTTGACCCCCTTTAATTTATTCATTGTGACATACAAACTGATGGGTACTCGGCTTACCTCTACTACAATCCAAAGGTGACTTCTAGTGCCAACAGGCTCCAGGTGTAGCCAGAGGCAGTCACGCTGAAACAATGGAGTCTAGACAATGGAGTTGCAAGGTGCAAATGCAATCTTCAATGGTTCTGATATCTGATGCACCTTCAAGATCAGAAGCTCGTTGTCGTTCTACCCATGGAAAAGTATTCAATTTGTTCCCCGGCAACGGCGCAAAAACTGTTATCACTATAATTCACCCTCTGATTGCGGAGAGGGTAAGCCTAATACCCATCATAGTTTATATGTCACAAGTTGGTTTTATACGAGGTCAATGGGTGCAGACTCAAGACAGTATTGTTTTAACTCAAAAAACAAGGACTGGCATGCACGAAAAGGTGAGGTCTTAATTCAACTTCAATCATTAAGTTGATCTTAAGTATGAACAGAGGGAATACTTAGCGAGAAGGATGAACGAGAATACTATGGGCATCAGGCCTTCCAGCAGCTCGAAGAGGAAAAACTCAATACTAAAAAGCAATCTTGAGATCAAGCTTCAAACACTGAAATATGGTGCAAGAAATACAGTTACAGCAACAAGATGATCAAACCTTCATCACCCTATAACTGCAACAGCTTGATTGGATCTTCCATGCCTGAGCCATCCAATGTAAGAGGGGAAAGACAACATAGGAAACCGATTAAAACTAGTCATGATGCCACAATGATCAAACCTACATCACAACAACATAACTACCCTCGACTGGATCATCCATGCCTGAGTGTTATAACACAGTTGTTATAGAGAAATGGAAAAGAAGTTGACTTTCATTAAACAAGAAGTCTCAAATACAGATACATAAACAGAAGAATCATAGCTTCATTAAAACTTTACAATGCGGGAGCCTAGTTCAACCATCGATCTTAACAAACTATCAAAACTGCCTATATATACTAAAAATGTTGCAACCACCAGGAGTGTGATTGGACCACCGCATTAATGTTTTAAGTCGGTGCCTACTATGTTAAATTGTGCAGGCCTCCTCATGTCAGATGCGAGCCATGCATAGTTATGTGCTTTACAGGAAAATATGTCCATAAGGAAGCTTCGAATTGACATTCTTCCTTTACGGTCACTCTCTACATGTTTTCCATTTATGGGGTGAGACGAAGTCTCAACTACCACCTCACTTTCATTAACTGCCTGCATCAGGATCAAGATGGGGTCGATTCGAATTGGCACCTGGAAAACATGGCGACCTCTTTCTACAGCCAACATCGGCGTTTCAGCCCCTGGCGTAGCTCACATGAAATCTACACCTTTTCCTGCATGCGACCCTGGGTCATGACCTAGCGCTTATCTCCATAGGCGCTCTAGGATTTTTCCCTTCAAGAATCCTCATATCACTTGACAATAGAATCCCCGACTCCGGATTTGATGAAATCACCCTACTCGGATCAATGGTCAGGCTTTCTTTCCATCCGATGGCTAAGGCTCCTCGCGATGGGCGCCAACCTTTCCACATGACCTCGAGTTGCGACCTTGGGCCCACTCTCAAGTGCTTCATGACTTCGGGCTTCGGGTGCATTGATGTGAGCCACTCCCAACTATCTTGATTCCCGAACTCTCGAATTGGAGCTTAGGGAGCGCTATCTCCCCTCCGATATGTGTGCACCTTAGCACAATGCACCCCAACTTTGGATGACACCGATTTGTGGGTTTTTAAGCCCCCTTCTTTCACATTTTGTCACCCAAGGGCCAAATCCAAAGGAAAAACATCCCCCTGCAAGAATATGTGATAACACACAGTGTCCTGGAATGTGCACACTTCCTCATTTTACTGCGCAGTACATGCGCGCTCTATACCATGGAAGGTACATTACAAGATGATGTAAAACAACTCACCAGCTTAAGTACGTTTTCACTTTACATTTACAATTGGGTTTGGCCTAGGGATATTACAAGCCTAGAGAGTACAAATTATACCTCAGGTACCGCAATACACCCCTCGCAGTCGCATGTGTGTCAACCTATATAATGGAAACTAGGCCACCAACTTGTAATCAACAACCAGGGGGGTACAGTTGGTAGCCAAGAGAGTGTATGGGCAGGGTAACTAAGCTCGAAGATACTCCTGAGGCTTGAAACAAAAAAGGGCTAGAATCAATCTTAGAGTACCTTGGATGGATCCAAGCGTCTAAGAGGTCTAACACAAGTTGGGCCAGTAATGCTACAAGATTCACCCCCAATACACACTCTCCCAAATGCTTTGTCGGGATCAGGAGTGGATATCTTCGTCACCGTCCTCCACGCAGCTTCGTGTTTGACTCCTGTGTTAGAGGAGATTCCTGGATTGAGTAATTACATAGTGTATTTTTCACACCCTATCACAGACACCTAAGTTAATTTTTGGTTGTCCTTGGAGAGTTTACCTGTCCACACCTAATCCAAGGCCCATAGCCTAAGCTATTGGTGAACCCTAGAAAAAGTGTTACTAATATATTTTAGTTTAGCGCATTCGTTTTAGGTGATTTTCTTACTCAAGGAATGAAAGTGCAACTCATGTTGTTTGAGACTCTTGAAAAAAATGAAACTAATTAGAACACTGGAAAAGAAAAATTTACGCTAATTCTACAAATGAAAAAGAGTTTCAAGCAAAAAGCATGAAAAATTCCTCAAACATAAAAATGCAATATTTTCTCCTTTCAATGCAAAATGCAACTTTCGAGTGAAACAAAAGACAAAATGAAAGGATTTTCTTTCTTATTTTTTCTTTTGAAATGCTTTCAAGATGAGAAGAAAACACCTTACTATGTTAATTTCTTTTTCTTTTTCAAATAAAAATGCAAAGCAAAAGCAAAGAAATAAAGAGACCTAAAAAACTAGGTTTTTTTTATTTTCTTCCAATCAAAGAAGAACTAACAAAAGATGCTAAAAGAAACTACAGAATACACAATTCAAGCTAAAAGTAAACCAAAAAATCTAGGAAATACAAAGAGACAAGAGGAATTATTTTTTTATTTCATAAACAATCTGAGCTTGCAAACTGTCTCAACCCTAAACAACAAAGGCTTCTAGAACTCAGGAAGACCTCAAAACCACAAGTTTCATGTAGGAAAGGAAAATATTTTGAAAAAAAATCCAAAAAAACAGAGACGCATGCTATGCACGGCCAGCTTGAGTATGTACGTAGGTTGTATATAATTCAGACCATGTATGTAGGTGTATCGTATAGAGAACATGGCTCTTACACCTCTGTAAATTTTCAAAAAAAAAAGAAAAAGTTTGGGAAGAAAAAATGGGAAAGGGAAGCTGTTAGGCACCTAGAAGGTGACCAGAGAGCCAAAATGACTCAGAACACTCGAAAAAATAAAAAACAAACTGAAAATCAAATCTAACCAAGATCTCCCACTAAGACCCTAGAGAGACTCCCCAGTGGAGTCGTCAATTTTCCTAGCGAGGAAAATCCCCTTATTTCTATACCGGGTCAAAATATAGGTAGATCATTGATCTCCCTTAAAATATGGTTCTATTTCTAAACTAACCCAAGCAATCTAAACTTAAAAGACAAGAGAAGCAAAAGAGGATGTACCTTACGTCCTTTCGGCTGGTGTAGACTTCCTTCTCCTTTGTACTTTCTTAGGCTGTTGATCTCCTCCCAAAGCTGACCTACAAACAATTTAGACAACAAAGCTACAATATATTCTATCTCTACTTATCAATGTTAGGGTTCAAATATAAATGTAAATGCATTAATCAATTAAGCACAAAAACACAATATTTGGGACAGAAACAAAACTCTTTTATTAAGATGTGAAGATTACAAAAATTTACAACTTTCTTATCGACAAATGCTCCGCGAACATCGTTCGGGCTACTCTTACTGCTGCTCCAAGTGCATCATTCCCATAATACCTCTCACAATCAACTGATGTCCTTGGGAAATAGGGAAGGGATTGTATAGGGAGAGGGATGGAGTGGAAATGTTGAGGCTAAATATCAAAAAGGGATGCAAAAACTTGGGCAAGGAGGGGAGGGGATTTTGGCAGAGTTTCCTTGTTCTAATGCTTGATTGATGGAGTGGGACCCCAAGACCTCCTTTTATATGACAAAAGGATAGTTATTCGGTTTAGGGGTGGGCTACAGTGGGTGAATTGGTTAGGAAACCTCCAATAGCCCGTTAACTCCATCGAATTCCTTGCAACTTTTTTATTTTTTGCAAATTTTGGAGGTAAATGCGGGTTGTTTAGTATGCAACTAGCATATGTACATGGGCTTTCTAGTATGCAGCTAGTGTATGTATGTGGGAAGTAGTACATCAGGACGTGTACATGCTCCAAAAAATGGTTTTTTAAAGAGATTTCCTCCACAGTAATTTGGCAAATTGTGCAAGTAGAAAGGCCAATGCCATGCATGCATAGGTAGGGAATTTTAGGGCTATAACACTTTTGTTATATAAGTGGACTATGGATGTGAGGTAACAAACCTCTATGAACCACGCTTTATTTTTTTGATCGGGTATATGAAATGTTAGCCTCCCCATAACATCTTTGAACCTCTGATCGAACTCCCATATTGACTTAGTCTGTACTTGCTTGATCTCCTTGAGCTCAATAATGTACTAGATTCTAATTTCGGTTTCTTGAATTTGTTTAACAGAGCCTGTGTAATCTCTGCCAGAGTTCTCATTTGGTCTAGTGTTGTGGTACTCTGCAACTTCATGTACCATATGAGTGTGTGGCCTCTATATCTTGTCTCCAACTAAGCGATCTTTGCACCATCATCATGGACATTCTTTGCATCCTAGATGGTTTCACATATGAACAAGTGTTGTTTTGGATCCTCAGATCCAATTCCTTTGAACTCCGGTAACCTCAGTATATTATCTACCCCAGTCATGTTGTTGGGTGTAGAACGCCTTCCCGGTGACACTAGTTGAGTCTGTCTACCTATACCGCTACCACTACTCTGACCACTACCACTACTCTAGTTATTTCTACTCYGACTTCCTTTAATGACTACAAGCACTCTAGAAAGATCTTCGAATRTTTTCTCAGATTCAGGCGAYGTCCATGAGGTTKTTTTTTCGAACCAGGAMTCSACTYRGAHAAKACTTAATGGTTCCTCTATGACTGGACTRAACGGGATATCCTCCTCTTCTCCCTCTGTTTGTTGTACTTTTATGATATGGTTTTCTGCGCAAAGTTTTGGGCACTCACTGCGCTTCTCTCTCTCCCCAGTTGTAGTTCTCAACTTCTTGCACCTACTCCCACTGCACAAGACTATGAATTTGTCTTCTCCTTTTGTTATCCCTTCTTCCCTCTCTTATATTCTCAGTCTCCCTTTCCTCTGTCCATTTTCCTACCCTCTAATCATCTCATGGTCAACAAACCCTTTTTATTTAGCTATATGGATCCATTGTCATCACTTCTTTATCGCATAGCATAATTTTTATCAAGGTAGTTAATGACCTTATGAATCTTCCTCGTGGACCTTTAAAGAAGTCTCTTTCTGCAACACTGTAAGCCTGAGTACAGTCTATAATGAATTCTATTACGTGCCCTCCAAATATATTTTCCATCCAAAAATCTATTGCATGATACATCCTATTATCCACTTCTTCCACTCGTCTCAATATTTCAAGAGTCCAATTCTTTGGCGTAGTTGGTCTATGTCTACCAGTCTTTTGCACAAATATTTCCAGCCATTTTTCTAAAATATTAGGAAATTCACTGCAAAAGACCTCATGCAACTCTATAAATACATACCTTTGCAGCCATTTCTTATTATTTAAGTGAGGGTTCTTATTCTCCATCCACGCTAATTCTTGTTCTTTTTGCTCCAGCCATTCTGTTATTTCTTTTCTCTTTGGTCTCCAAAACATTCCCTTACTTTCAGATTCCATATCCCAGCAACAGAACCATTTGTTGGTGTGTGCACGTGGTAAGGTTCAATACCTTGGGCTTACAGTAAGTTGTCTAACAAAACTCTACAGATACCGGCCCTTTCGGCATCACCTGTGAACAAGCGAAGTCTCACCCAAGGTGTCTTTATGAGGACTGCAAGAACCAAGATTCTACGGCAGTGAAGGAACGACTGGAGACACACTCTGTCACATCTAACATATATTCTCACGCACTAGATCCTAATTAATCTAATATCATTACATACTTCTTTATGTGTATCAGTTCATATTCTTATCAATTAATAGTTCAACATAGAATTAATGTTACTACGCATGAATCTATCAATATTAGCAGTAAAGATAAGCATTTGTCGTATTAAAAGCATATATTAACATAAAACATACATGAATTAACAGAGGATAAACATGAATAACCATTCCACAACATGATTTGACACAGATTTATCATGGTTCACCCCCTCCTGGGATACATCCCTAAAGATTGGTTTCTTTATTATAGTTAAGGTATTTTGGTGTGATCTGCGCTACAATAGATGTTCAATACAGCTTCCATTGTTTACATTCATGGATTCTTTACACAAAATATCATACAATCACAATAATTACTCTCGACTTCCACTTCTACTATGTTATTCTTCCTCAAACTTCTCTACTACTACTCTTTGAATCTCTCTCAATTCTGAACTTTCTTTTCCTTTTTACCTCAGTTTTCTTGTCATCTCATAATGAGTTGGTTCCACTCATGCTTGGTTGGTGACAACTGTTTCTGATTTGGATACAACTCATGCTCGACTGCTTTTCCCGGATTTTATAGCACCTTGTTCCTTCATGTCCCCCATCTTGTTCTCTTTCTTCTCTGTTCCTTCTTGATCTTCTTGATCCTATTCCTTTTCTCTGTGTGTTTCTTCTTCTCATTGTTCCATTATAGTCTAGTTGGTTAGGATACTTATCTCTCACCCTAGAGACTGGGGTTCAAGTCCTGGAAATGGAACCATTTGTTGGGGAACGCATGTGGTAAGGTTCAAGACCCTGGGTTTAGAAAATGTTTTCCAACAAAACCCTATAAATATCGGCCCTTTCGGCATCACCTGTGAGCAGGCAAAGTCTCACCCAATATATCTTTATGGGGACTGTAGGGACCAATATTTTGCAGTGGTGATGGAACAACTGGATAAATGCTCGGTCATATCTAATAGATCTTCTCATGCACAAGATCCTAATTAATCTGACATCGTTACTTACTTCTTCATGCATATCAGTTCACATTCTTATCAATTAGCAGTTAAACATAGAATTAACATTAGTACGCATGAATCTATCGATATTATCAGTAAATATAAGAATTAGTCATATTAAAAGAAGACATTAACATCAAAAAGACATGAATTAACATAGGAAAAACATGAATGACCATTCCACAGCATGATTCAACACAGAATTACTGTGATTCACCCCCTCCTAGGATACGTCCACAAAGATTGGATTCTTTATTATAGTTAAGGTATTATGGTGCGCTCTATGCTAAAATATATGTTCAATACAGCTTCCATTGTTTACATTCATGGATTCTTTATACAGAATATCCTATTATCACAAAAATTACTCTTGAATTCCACTTCTAGTTTTTTGTTCTTCCTCGAACTTATCTGCTACTGCTCTCTGAATCTCTCTCAATTCTAATCTTTCTCTCTCTTTTTACCTCAGTTTTATTTCCATCTCATAATGAGTTGCTTCCCACTCATGCTCGGCTAGTGAAAACTCATTTTGAGTTGGATACAACTCATGCTCAACTGGTTTTCCCGGATTTTACGGGACCTTGTTCCTTCATGTCCCCCATCTTCTTCTCTTTCTTCTCTCTTCCTTCTTGATCTTCTTGATCCTACACCTTTTCTCTACATGACACTTCTTATCATTGTTCTCTATCCAACCTGCCTTCCCAACATGGAAAAAGTCATGGAATAATATCGATGCATCTTCACCTCACCTATCATGGTGGCTTTGCAATGTCAGGTCAAGAATTTAATTGATTGGATCCATGGAGCACCTTTACCTAATGGTCTAGTATATCCATGCTCTCTTCTAGAAAATGAGGAATTCAAGTTCCAAATTCAAGATTTTCTCCAAAAAGGGTACACTCAACCAATCTTCTCACCCTGTGGAAGCTTAATCATGCTCGTTCGGAATAAATATGGGAATTGATGAATTTGTATTGATTATAGATCTCTAAACAAAATCATAGCGAGGAACTGATACCCAATTCACTGAATTGACGACCTTCTCGACCAATTCAAGGGATACAAGTACTTTAGTAATATTGATATAAATTTTGGCTACCACTGGGTCCCAATAGAACCAACTAATGTATGCAAGATTGCTTTCAAGTCTAAAGAAGTTCTTTTCCAGTGGTTGGTCATGCCCTTTAGCTTGACGAATGCCCCAAAAAAATTCATGAAGTTGATGGGTGACACCTTGCAGATTTTCACCAAGTCTTTTGTTGTTGTATATATGGATAACATCCTCATATTCAGCAAGATTTGGGAAAAACACTTGCAGCACATTCAACAAGTCCTCCACACTCTGCGACACCACAAACTATATGCTATCTTAGATAAATTCTCCTCTAGCATGAACAAGTTCCAATACCTCAAATATATTGTAGATGAGCATGGTGTGCATGTGTATCTAGCAAAGATCCAAGTCATTTGTGACTGGCTAGCCCCAATACACCCTAGTCACTGCATATCTACCGAAAGGAGTACGCACCTACCGCGCAG
>JASDQU010737172.1:103132-118692 GCA_032191745.1 Picea mariana | reverse complement strand
TTTCAACAGTTGAAGCATTGTATTTCTGACATATCTTTCTCTTGATTTGGATTCTTCCTTGAACCAAACTTCCTTTTGTTCTTGAAATTCTTGAATATTGTTGTGAAGGCTTGATCATCGTATTTCTTTTGAGTTTTCTCTTTTGCACTAATCCTTGATTCTTCTTGTGCACAACAAGTCCAAAGTTCTTCAAATGTAGGATACTCCTTCCTTACATTCATACTCACGGAAAATGCATCACATGTCTTGGGAAGACCATTGAGTACTATATTTACCAGTTCCTTCTCTGAGATGATCTCTTCAATATATTGTAGTTGATCTCTTAACTGAGAGATCCTCACAAAGTATGATGTTATGTTGTCATCATCATTGATCTTCATGTCACGAAGCTCATTCTTCTGACTCATTACTTGCCCAATGTTTCTGACTGAGAAGAGGTTTGTTAGGGCATCATACATCTTCTTAGATGAGTCAAGATGGGATATGTAGGGTATCAAGTGGTATTTTATATATTCCACTATGATACTCATGGAATTTATGTCACTGTCTGTCAACTTCTCCATAACTACAACATTTTGCAGTTCCTTCTCTTTTCCTTCTTCAAACTCAGGTTTCACGATATCCATCATTTTATTCTTGGCAAGGATGAGGTCAATCCTTGTCTCCCACACTCTGAAGTTAGAAGCCCCATCTAAATTGTTTTCTGACTTCATAGAGTAAGTCATGGTTTCTTTGACTTGGTCAACCCTAGATTTGACCAAAAACTCAAACTTGACGTCTTGGCTTGCTGAGAGTACCAGGAGATGCACTGGGCTAGGGCACACTAGTCTATCCAGAAATTAGGTCAATCCCTTCACTTAAGGTGCCTCAACGAGATGATTTAGGGTTTCTGCAACTGCACCTAGCGACAGTTCTTTAGTAATTGCTTCTTCTAGAAACCATAGCGACAATTCTTCAACGAGCTTAGTATCCTTATGGCTATGCTCCCTTCCAGTGGTTAGACTGAATGAAGCAGGTGTGGGCCCATAACCTATTAGAATATGATGGATGTGCTCATTTAACCATAGACAATATCACTATTGTCACCCAACCATAGGCTGAAGCCACCCCCAAGCACCTTAACCTTGACAGAGAATCATTCTGGAAGCAAACCCTAGGATAGATAGCCAAACAAAGGGTGGAGCACCTTTCTCCAAGGATAGCGCACCAAGAAAGAACTGATCAGAGAGTCCAACCAATAGCTAAGAGATAGTCCAAGCCAAAACCGAAATCTGCTAGCTGCAGGAGCTGCAACGACAGCTCTCCTCCAAACTTACGCACAAACTGACCAACTGCAATGCACACAAGTGTTGCTACTGCAGTTCTGAGAATGCCTGCCAGAATGAAGACTAGCCTCCTGTATTTATACTAAAACTGAAAAACTGCCTGGGCCGACTTCTCATTATGGGTGCCTATTTACTTAATATATAATATTTATTTTATTCGACTTCTTCTCTTGGAGGCTAATAACCAAATACAAGTTATCCTCTTGAGTCGACTTGTCTTCTAGGGTTATTAGCTAACTAATTAGGGTTTCTTCTTGTTTCCCAAAATATTCTATTCTCATCAGGTTTACACATGGAGGTAAATACCTCCTGCAACTACCATAATATCAACATTGTTTGCCTTTGTTGTAAGGCTACTAGACATGAAGTTTTAGATTGCCCTATTATGATTGCTAAAGTTGAAAAGATGAACTTGAGACAAGAAGACCATGAGGAAGGTCAAGAGACTAATAATATGCTCAAGAACCAGAAAGAATCAGAGACTTTATTATTGCAGATGAAAAAAACCTTGAATGATCACAAAGACATCAACGTATCAGAGGTCTTAAGAGAGAAGGAGTGCATAGAAACAAGAATAAGAGACTTAGACATAGACTGTGTCCTGGATGAGGAAACACAGGTGAACATTATGACAGAAAGAACTTGGGAAATTTTGGGAAAGCCTGCTATGGTTCCTTCATTGGGAGGAATAGGATTGTTTAAAGGGAAGATGATAAACCTATGTGGAAGACTTACCCAGATACTTATGAGTGCTCATGGAACTTAGACAGGAGAATAATTTGTGGTCGTTAAGTTTGTTGAAAACAACGCCCCATTTGCTATTTTGCTAGGAAAAACTTGGGTTGAGAAAGATCAGATACGAAGGAAACAAGAAGAGGGAGCTCTAGAACAAAAAAAGAAAGAACTAAGAGATTTCATGGCTAGGAGAATAGTGCACTTACTGGAAGAATAGGAGGACAAGTCGAAGATACTAAGGACTAGAGACCTAGCTGTCGAAGTTGAAAGAAAACAGGAAGACTTAAAACACTTGTCCATACAGGAGAGTAGAGTACCTACCCTAGAAAGAGAAGTATTACCCTCGAACCCTATGAAAGACCCTCCACAATGCGAATTTACTATGCCAAGAGGAGATAAGAACATTAATGGAAAGAGGAAACCAGTGACTCAGATCATAGGAAAGAAAGCCAGAAAGATCAGCAAGAAGAAAGCAAAGTTAGAAAAATTGCAGGAAGTTCCAGAGAGGACTTCGCAGAAAGAAGGTTTGTAGAACTGGAACTTCGTCAGGATATCGGAACAACATAGATTGGCACTTCACCATGGTGAAGCGATATGATCATTGGAGGCATCCCAACCATTAGAATGATGCTCCAGAACAGCTAGAAACATAGTTATTACCGGAACGTTCACCATTGGACCGTTGGGACTGCGCCATAACGGATGGAATTTCATCGATTGAGGTGTTCCTTCCCGTTGGAGGAGTCTGTTACGACGTTGTCTATTTTTCCCGTCAAACGTTGCACCGAGAACATTTTTCCTAATTTTGATTATCCGATCCCACAGAGAACTAATTTCTTTCGTGCAATTCCTATTGAGAGCTCGCCACCCGTTCTGTTACATTGAGTGTTTTCTCACCGACCTGAGATATCTGATCTCGAGTGTGCATGTCGGACAACATTAGTGTGATAGAAAAGTTTGTCGAAGAGATCCTAATAGACCTCATGGCTGAAAAGGTGATCTTCGCAGGCATACAAGCTTCATCGACGCGAGGATTGGAAGCATCCTCGTCAACTGTGCAGCGTCGGTCTAGTCGACCTGCTGCTGAGAAACGTAGCAAACATCGTGATGACTTGGCAAATGTGAAGCTCATCCCATCTATCCTGCCCGACTATATCCCACCTCTGGCTGGTGAAATTAGTCGTGACAATATCCCAAGGGACTTCGACTACACCTTGATCACTGCGTACCTCCCAAAGGGGAAACGCGCAGTTGGACTATAGTTGGGACAAATTATGACGTTGAATATTAGTGACTTCAACTTGGGAGATTGTAAGAACGATGGCATGCTCTCCCCACATAAGTATTTGACCAAGACAAAGGGGATGAAGTCGAAGATCATCCCCAGTCGTGGACCATGGACATCGCAAGTTCCACCATCCTGAATGTAATGAAGATACATGTTGGCACAGGGGCAGACCCAGGGTTCAACGCTACAACAACGCACCAACAAAACCCTAATTACCGGCCCTTTCAGCAACACCTGTGAAGCAGATGAAGTCTCACCCGAGGTAGAGGCAGAGGTGGTTGCAGGACTTAGATGTTTGCAACCTTAGCTAAGACACAAATATGTGATTGTAACACTTAACATAGCACTCAACAATTAACATTCATCAATATCCAGTCTTAGTTACAACACAGTTAAACCCTAATTATAGAGTATCATAGTATTCATTCAGATCTAAGGTATTTAAGCACTAATAATATGTACATAAGTCAGATCTAACGTCCATCCATATTATTAAGCACTAAGAATCAACAAATCATTCATCTATATTAAATAACTAAGCAAGTAAACACATAAACACATCAATACATCGCACAAAGCATAGCAACTCAACATGTACATGGTTCACCCCCACCCTGGGGCTACGTCCACCAAATATTCTCTTCTTTATTATCTTTGGTCATTATTCTTACAGACACATAGCATCCAAGTTCTACTCCGTAGAAGACAGGAGATATGCGCGCACTCCGCCAAATCCTACTACTTCTAGCTAGGGTATAGCACCAAGACTTCACACAGTCTCTTACAGTTATTTTCACTAGCCTTGCAAGCCTCACATAGTCTCTTACAGTTATTTTCACTAGCCTTGCAAGCCTCACACAGTATGCACAAAGAACTTACAACTCGTGATCACATAAATCGAACTCTAGCACTTAGCACACCGGCCTACTAGGTCTCTCCTTCTTACATCACCTAGCTACTTATTTATACATTACAAAATAGGCCTAAACATGGGTAAACCTATGGGCCGACATCCCATGCCCATTACATAATCTCGAATCCCCAAAAGGGCCCTAAAAGGGGTCGAGATCCCACGATCTCTACTTTGTCTTGCGCTCTGCCTTCGACAGCCTATCGAAGTCCCAAAATTAGGTCAAACATGACCAAGAATCCTCAAAACTTGGTCAAGGGCCAACAGGCCCCCAACACTCACCTGTGACTCGTCCCGAGTCACTCTGATCTGACTAGTTCTGCTTCAAAATCCTTGAGCTTGGATTGAGCTACTTCTACTTGTTGTTGTGCCACGACCTCTTGTTTAGTGAACTCTTGTATGATTGCTTCATTGACAGGTCCCTCTAGGCGTTGTTCAACTGCAGTGACGACTTGCTCCAGTTCTGCTCCTCGACCTTCGATCTCGGTGAACAATTGGTAAGACTCATCCTATACAGGTTGGAGCCTCTTAGTTACTTCCATAACTCTGCTCTGAATAGTGTGGACCTGATGCTGGACAATGCGCTACTCTTGGGATCGCTTCATTCTTTCCACAGATGACAGGGGCTTCAACTGCGACTGTATTATCTCTGCTTGTTGCTTTGCTTCCTGTAGTTGTGACTCTAGTGCCTTCAATTCTAGATTCTCAGTGAGTCGCTCATACGTCTGGGCACTTCGATCACTCAGTTTCTTTCATTCCATGGCAAGGACTTTGATTCTTTCAACTGCACTTCAAGCAATTGCTTCTCTTTGATCCCTTACATCCTGCGGGGTGTCAAGTACGGTGTGGAGCTCTAAGTCTACTATCTGTTGTTGTAGCTGCTAGATAGCTTCTACGAGCTACTCTACTTGATGTGTGACTCAGTCTTTTGCATGTGGTTCTAATCCTGTCACAAAGTGGAGTGCTCTATTGACTGCTTCTTTCACTTCGAGTTGCTCTACGAGAAACTGTTCTTTTTCTTGTTGCATCTGTGCTTTCTCTTCTTCAAAATTTGCCTGGAGAGCAGCCTTCTCCTATTTTTCAAGTCGAATTTGTTCTACGAGTACTCCTTGCACTTGCTTCAAGGCCTAGGTGGATTGTTCTATTTCTTCTTGTGCCTGACAAAGGTGAGCTTCGACCACATCAACTAGTCAGCGGAGTTGGGCTAGCTCATCTCCCAAATCTGGTTCTCCTGATGGCTGGGGGGCAGTGGAGACTGCACGGTTGGGATGAAGGGCCTACTGTACGCCTTGGAGGTCGACCTTAATTTTTCCATACATTTCCTTCTGCTTAGCTTCTTTTTTCTCCACGATTTCCAGTGAAGCATCGTTTAGGGCTGCTATGATGAAGTCAAAATCATTAGTAGTGAGCACATTCTTCATCTTGGTCACGGTGGCTTTGGATTTCTTCCGAGAAGAAGGTTTCAGGGGGAGAAACATTCCTCTTCTTCAGAGGATCAACCTCATCTCTGGGAGGTGTTACTTCGCCTTGCTTCTATCCAGCTCCTTTTCCATTTATCTCTTCTACTTCCTCATCACCCCCTCGGTCAGGTGATACTAAAGAAGTCTTTCCTGAGGCGCTACTAAGTCTTGGAACTCTTCAGTCTTCTTCCTTCTGCTAGTGTTGGGTGTGTTCTATTCTTTGTGAGTGGCCTCTAGGATGTCCAGTTCGGGGTCATATATCTCTGCAGGGTTAGCGGGGATAAGGAGGTCTGCGGACCAGTCCTTAGTGATCTCCTCAAGGTCCTCTTCCATGAGCTTGTAGTACAACTGAAGCTGCTCCTTATGTTCATCGGCTCACGCTATAATGTATATGAAGTGTCAATTTGCACAGAACTTCATCAAAATTTGGAACCTCTGTAGGGTGTTCGGAGTCATGCGAGGTTCAGCTTCGATGGCTCTCTTCAGCTAAAGGTAATATGTGTGAAAAACAACGTTCGACTGCCACTGTTTGTTCATATCACTCAAGTACCAGAGTGTGGTGAAATTCCCAGCAAGCGGCTTGAACTATTCAATATCCAGAAAGGTCACACCTTCCGGCATCTCCCAGGAAACAAAGGCGATGAGGATCATAAGCTAGATAAAGTGAAACTCGTAGCCCTGATCCTATGCTTTGTGGCAGTCTAGTTCCAGTTGATTAACTAGGTACTTTGCCCAGTTCATCTGTAGACCTTCCATGCACTTCCCTGCAAGGTCAACAACAAAGCCTGTGACCTGCATGGGTCGGTTCTTCCTTACTAACTTTCCGGCTATTAACTCACAGGCTAGGTGCACTGCGCCATTCTAGATGGAGGCTACCTTGTAGCCTTGCTTCCCCTTTTCAACATATATGTATCCTTGATCTTCTGTGCTAGTGCGCGATTTGTGGCTTTTCCTGGATAGAAATCCTACGGTCAAGTCCTTGCATACTTAATCTGGTGATCCTATGGATCATCATTGGATCGACTATGATACGACAGTCTAGCCATAAGTAGCAGCCATGGTAACATGAAAGGAGTAGCTTGACACAGGCATTGAATTCTTGGTGCCTTCCGAAGTGTGGGATTTTCATTACATTTAACAGGGTGGACTGCGCGAGGTTCATCGTCCAAGGCTGGGGGATTATCTTTGAGTTCTTCCCCTTCATCCTGGTCAGGTATTTATATGGGGTGAGCATACTATAGTTCTTGTGATCTCCAAGGTTGAAGTCACTGAACTTCAACGCTGCGATCTTTTCCTGTTGCGCTCGAACTACACGTATCCCCTTCGAGAAGTACACAATAACCATGGTGTACTTGAAATATCTTGGCACACTATCATGGCTCACCACACTGGCTAGAGGCGGGATGTAGTCGGGCGATATGGTCAAGATCAGCTTCACATTTGATAGGTCATCTCTGTGTTTGGTTCTCTTTTTCGCTGATGGTCGAGATGTTCCATCTCTGCGAGCAGTCGACGGAGAGGCTTTCACTCCTCTCGTCAATGATTCTTGTACACACATAAACATCACTCTTTCAGACATGACTCTCTCAGTCATGAGGTCGATGAGTACTTCCTTCACAGACTCTTCAAGTGTGCTAAGTTCTTCGGACATACACGCTCGTGGTTGAATATCTAGGGTTCGAAGAGTAATTGCTCAATGCAACGGGATGGATGGAAATAGCACAATGATCACTGTGCAAAATCAACTATTCTGCGGGCTCAGATAGTCACGGTTGGAAAAAGTGTTCTCGTTGTGTGGCACGACGGGATAAATAGATAACTTGGCAACGGATCTCCTGCAACAAGTGAGAAGCCTTCATTAATTCAGTTCTTTCCATTATGGTGAGGTCCCAATAGTCTAGTGGTGAACTTTCTGACCATAAATTCCTTTCTACCCATTCAAGTCATCAATCTAATGGTTATATTGTTCCCAACGACTATATTGCTTCTCCATGGCGAAGTGCCATGTGACGCAGTTCTGATGTCCCGATGAAGTTCCAATTTTGCAAATTTTCCTTCTGCGAAGTTCCCTCTGAAACCTTATGTAACTTTTCAATCTTAGCTCTCTTCTTACTTAGTTTTCTAGCCTTCTTCCTGGTGAGATTCATCTCAAAATTATTTTTTCCATTTTGTTTCTTATCTTCTTTTGGTAGAGTAACTTCACGTTGTTGAGATTATTTCCTAGAAATCAGGGGTAGTACTTCATCTGTATCTGGAATAGGTACTTCAGTCTTCTGTAGTTCTTCTAGTGTTCTTCCCACTTCGACATCCAAGTCTCTGGTTTTAAATAGTTTTTCTTGGTTCTCCTGTTCTTCAATCAAGTGTGTGATCCTCCTAGTCATGAAATATTTCAACTCTTGCTTCTTTTGTTCTAAGACTTCTTCTTCTTTCCTTCTGGCCTGATCTTCTTCAATCCAAGGTTTTCCTAGTAACATAGCAAATGGACATTGTTCTCAATAAATTTAACAACTTCAAATTCTTCCTCTGTCGAAGTTCGATGAGCACTCATAGATATCTAGGTAAGTCTTCCACATAGGGTTATCAGTTTTCCTCTGAATAATCATATTCCTCCCAATGAAGGAATCATAGTAGGCTCCCCTAAAAGTTCCCAAGTTCTTTTTGTCATGATATTCACCTGTGTTTTCTCATCGAGAACACAGTGAATGTCGAAGTCTCCTATTCTTGTTTCAATGCACTCTTTTTCGTTGAAGATTTCTGATAAGTTGATATGTCGGTGGTCATTCAGGGTTTCTTTCATCTGTAGCAATACTTTTTCTTATTCTTTCTGGGGTTCTACCATAATCTCAGTTGCTTGACCTTTCTCATGGTCTTCTTGTATTATATTCATCCATTCAACCTTAGCAATCATTCTAGGTAAATCCAATACTTCATGGTCAATAGCTTTGCAACAGAGGAAACTAGGTCTTCTTCCAAGGCATTCCTTAGCAATATGTCCTAGTTTTCTGCAACTGTAACAAAGGGTTAATCCCCTCTTTCTCTTAAATGATCCCCAGCCTCTCTTGTACTGCGTGCTAGGATCATGGTAGCTAACCTGCAACAAATTCTTTCTAGGGTCCTGCATCCATTTTTTAGTCCAAACATTCTCTCTATGCATAGGTATAAAATATCTTTCACTATTCTTATCAGATCTACTCATATCAAATCTTCTTTCTTCTATCAGTGCCCTAGTTTTCAAGCTAGGACAAATCTTATCAAACATACCTAGATTCATACTCTAGAAACAAAAATTTCCACTTATCTTACTTCTACAGAGCACAAAGCTTATAGGTCTTACCTCTTTAGTCTTACTTTCACCTTTATCAAGGCACAAATCTCCCATATCTTACCTCTTTTCTTCATATCTGACCCTTCCTCTTGGCATAGAGCTCCACATATCAAGTAGTACTGTGTATTAGGGAAACAGTTCTATGCACGGAGATTTTCTCTTTTTCAATTCAGATCTTCGCACAAAGCTCTGTTTTCCTCAGTTCCCAGCAATCATAGTTTCAGGTCAGATCTTTGCACAAATATTCTTCTTCCTTAGTTCCCAACAATCAAAGTTTCAAGTCCCAACAACGGAACCATTTGTTGGCACAGGGGAAGACCCAAGTTTCAATGCTAAAACAACACACCAAAAAAACTCTAACTACCGGCCCTTTCGGCATAACCTGTGAAGCAGATGAAGTCTCACCCGAGATAGAGGCAAGGGTGGTTGCAAGACTTAGATGTATGCAACCTTAGCTAGGACATAGATCTGTGATTCTAACACTTAACAGAGCACTCAGCAGTTAACATTCATCAATATTCAGTCTTAGTTACAATGCAGTTAAACCCTAATTACAGAGTATCACAATATTCATTCAGATCTAAGGTATTTAATCACTAAGCATATGTACATAAGTCATATATAACGTCCATCCATATTATTAAGCACTAAGCATCAATAGATCATTCATCTATATTAAATCACTAAGCAAGTAAACACATCAATACATCGCACAAAGCATGTATGTGGTTCACCCCCACCCTGGGGATACGTCCACCAACTCTTCTCTTCTTTATTATCTTTGGTCAAGCTTCTTACAAGAACCTAGCATCCAAGTTCTACTCCGTAGAAGACAGGAGATCTACGCACACTCCGCCAGATCCTCCTTCTTCTAGCTAGGGTATAGCACCAAGCCTTCACACAGTCTCTTACAGTTACTTGCACTAGCCTTGCAAGCCTCACACAGTATGCACAAAACACTTACAACTCTTGATCACATAGATCGAACTCTAGCACTTAACACACAGGCCTACTAGGTCTCTCCTTCTTACATCACCTAGCTACTTATTTATACATTAAAAAATAGGCCTAAACATGGGAAAACCCATGGGCCGACATCCCATGCCCATTACATAATCCCGAATCCCAAAAAGGACCCTAAAAGGGGTCGAGATCCCGCAATCTCCGCTTCATCTTGCGCTCCGCCTTCAATAGCCTGTCGAAGTCCCAAAATTAGGTCAAACATGACCAAGAATCCTGTTAACTAAGCATTTGTTGGCACAGGGGAAGACCCAGGGTTCAATGCTACAACAACACACCAACAAAACCCTAACTACTGACCCTTTCAGTAACACCTGCGAAGCAGATGAAGTCTCACCCGAGGTAGAGGTAGGGGTGGTTGCAGGACTCAGATGTCTACAACCTTAGCTGGGACACAGATTTGTGATTCTAACACTTAACAGAGAACTCAACAGTTAACATTCATCAATATCCAGTCTTAGTTACAACGCAGTTAAACCCTAATTACAGAGTATCACAGTATTCATTCAGATCTAAGGTATTTAAGAACTAATCATATGTACATAATTCAGATCTAACATCCATCCATATTATTAAGCAGTAAGAATCAACAGATCATTCATCTATATTAAAGCACTAAGAAAGTAAACACATCAATGCATCGCACAAAGCATAGCAACACAACATGTACGTGGTTCACCCCCACCCTAGGGCTACGTCCACCAACTCTTCTCTTCTTTATTATCTTTGGTCAAGCTTCTTATAGGCACCTAGCATCCAAGTTCTACTCCGCAAAAGATAGGATATCTGCGAGCACTCCGCCAGATCCTCCTTCTTCTAGCTAGGGTATAGCACCAAGACTTCACATAGTCTCTTACAGTTACTTGCACTAGCCTTGCAAGCCTCACACAATATGCACAAAGAACTTACAACTCTTGATCACATAGATCGAACTCTATCACTTAGCACACCGGCCTACTAGGTCTCTCCTTCTTACATCACCTAGCTACTTATTTATACATTACGAAATAAGCCTAAACATGGGTAAACCCATGGGCCGACATTCCATGCCCATTACATAATCTCGAATCCCAAAAAGGGCCCTAAAAGGGGTCGAGATCCCACGATCTCTGCTTCGTCTTGCACTCTGCCTTCAACAGCCTGTCGAAGTCCCAAAATTAGGTCAAACATGACCAAGAATCCTCAAAACTTGTTCAAGGGCCAACAATACCCCACTTTGGAAGGCATCAGGAGGTTAACGCATACATTAAACTCTTGTTTTCTTGCTTCCATGGCGGTTATTTGTGGCTGGACAGATGAATCACCGTAGATCCAACGTTGATCCATCGGATCACTGGATTAAGCATGCAAGGACCAGACCCACAAGACTTTTATCCAGGGAAGGCTGCAGATCGCACCCTAGCGTAGAGAATCAAATACAACTATGTCGATGTGGAGAAGGGGAAGTGAGGCTACAAGGTATCTTCCATCCAGAATGGCGCAGTGTGCCTATCCTTCTATTTGATCGCTGGTAATATAGTAAGGAAGAACAGACCCATGCAGGTCACGGGGTTCGTTGTTGACCTCACAGGAAAATGCATTGAAGGACTACAAATGAACTGGGCAAGATACCTCATCAACCAATTAGAGAAAGACTATTGTGAAGCTCAGGATCAGGGATATGAGTTCCATTTCAATTGTTTGTTGATGTTCATTGCCTTCATTTCTTGGGAGATGCCGGAAGGAGCAACCTTCGCTGAGATTGAGTCGTCTGAACCCCTAGCTGCGAAGTTCACTACGCTCTAGTACTCGAGAGACATGGCTAAGAAATGGAAGTCAAAAACGATGTTCCACACCTATTACCTGCAGTTGAAGAGGGCTATTGAGTCTTTCCCTCATATGACGTCAAACACCCTACACAGGTTCAGGCCATTTGTGAAGTTCCGCTCAAATAGACATTTTATTTATATCACTGCGCGAGGAGACAAACATAAAGAAGAGATTCAATCCTACCATAAGCTCACTGAGGAGGACATGGAAGAAATAACTAAGGAATGGCCCGCAGAGTTCCTTATACTATTTGACTAGGTAGAACTGTCTGACCCCGACCTCATCGGCAGTCCTGTGGTCACTTGAGAAGAATATGATGCACCCAACAGTAGCAAAAGGAAAAATAAGGAAGAGGTATAGAAGATGAATAGCGCATCAGAAGAAACTGCTTCAAATTCACCTGGAGGGGGAGGAGGTGACGAAGTAGACAAGGAAGAGAACAATGGGAAAGAAGACAAACCCGAGCAGGGCGAAGTAACACCGCCTAGAGACCCCCTTGATGAAGCTGATATATCCAAGAAAAGAAAGGTTTACCCCAAGAAACCTACATCGTGGAAGAATTCAAAATCTAATAAACCACCATTTTAGACTATTCTAATGGTGGATGACATTGACCTTATCATTTTTGTTGTGTCAGACACCTTGGAGGATATATTGTAGCGAAGCGAATCCAAACAGGAGACAATGTTTGACAGGATCGAAGCAGAGCTTAAGGGAGTACAATAGGCTCTCTATTCGAGTCGCGTAATGTCTACTGCACCACCATCATATGAAGGGATTGAGTTGGGAGATGAGCCTGCCCAACTATGCAAAATAGCAGATGCGATAGAATCTCGCCTTCATCGTTTCCAGGAGGAAAAAGATCTTGCCAAAAAGGCATAAAACCAATAAAAAGAGGAATCCATAGAGCAATGTCAGGTTGCGCAACAAGAAAAAGATGACCCCCAAGCAAAGTTTGCAGAGGATAGAGCGCAGATCCAGAAGGAGAAAGAACAGTTTCTCATAGAGCAGATTGAAGTTAAAGAAGCAGTCACTAGAGCACTTCGCAGCTCCAACAAAGAGTAGCAGAACTCAAATTACAAGCAGTGCCAAGCACTCCACAAGAAGTGCGAGACCAAAGGGAATAAACTACCTAGAGTGCAGTCCAGAGAATCAAGGCATTGGCCTTAGAATGCAAACAACTCAGTAGTCAAAGTGCGCAGTCTTATGAGCACATTGCATAGGATCCTGAACTAAGGACACTGGAGTCACAACTCCACGAGGCAAAGCAACAGGAAACAATAATGCAAGCGTAGTTGAAGCCATTGTTCATGGTTGAGAGGATGAAAAGGTCCCAAGAATAGTGCATGGTTCAGTAGTAGGTCCATGCCATCCAGAGTAATGTCATGTAAGTGACTCAGAATCTCCAGCCAATGCAAGATGAATCTTGCACATTTTTTGAGAAAATTGAAGGACGAGGTGCAGAACTGGAACAAGTGGTCACCATAGTAGAACAACGATTAGAAGGCCCTGTGACCGAGAAGGTTATTCAGGAGTTCACCAAGTAGGAGGCTCTAGTGAAGCAATAGGTTGAGGCAGCTCGAGCCAAGCTCAAGGCCTTCGAGGCAGAGTTACCCAGATCTGAGTGACTCGAGACAAGTCACAGGTGAGTTTTGGGGACATGTTAGGCCTTGACCAAGTTTTGAAGATCCTTGGTCATGTTTGACCATTTTTGGGACTTCAACAGGCTGGTCGAAGGTAGAGCGCAAGGCAAAGAGGATATCACGAGATATCACACCCTTTTTAGGGATTTTTGGGTTTAGGGTTTTATGTAACGAGTATGGGATGTCGGCCCATGGGTTTACCCATGTTTAGGCCCCATTTGCAATGTATAAATAAATATCTAGGCAATGTAAGAAAGTAGTGAAGTAGTAGTGAATGTTTGTTTCTTAGTGCGGAGCTAGAGACTTTGTGCATACTATGTGCTAAGACTTGCAGAGCTAAGTGCAAGTGATTGTAAGAGGCTGGTGTGCAGACTGTGTAAGAAGGCTTTGTGTTGTGAACTAATTGGGGGAAGGAGGATTTGGTGAGGTGCGCGTAGATATCTTGTCCTATGCAGAGTGGGTTCTATGGCTATGTGCATTGAACAAAGATAATAAAGAGAAAAAGTGTTGGTGGATGTAGCCCCACGCTGGGGGTGAACCACATATATCTTGTGTTGTGGTTGCTTTGTGCATTATGGTTTTTATGTGAGTTATTCTTAGTGTAGAAATATATGTTAGATGCATATGATATAGTAGCTTAGTGCTCAATGATGTGAATGAATGCTATATATGATCTATTTCTATATTCTAAGTGCTTGGATGTGTTAGATCTTGTTGAATACTGCGTTGTTCTGTAATTAGTATTTTCTCTTGCGAAGTGGATAAGAGTTAAATATTAATGAATGCTAACTGTTGAGTGCTCTGTTAAGTACTGTAATCACATATCTGTGTCCCATCTAGGTTGTAGACACTTGAGTCATGCAACCACCCCTGCCTCTAGTTAGGGTTTTTTTGGTGCGTTTTTGAGGCATTGAACCCTGGGTCTGCCCCTGTGCCAACAAAGGTTAACTTGGAAATAGGAGAAAAAATCTCACCAAAATAAATTCCATCAACCTGAGAATAACCCTTTCTACTAACCGAGCTATGTTTTTCTCCACTTTTCCTTTTAAATTCAACTTATTTTTAAATACCCATTTGCTTTCAATGGGATTTCTTCCAGTCGACAACTCCACTAGATCCCAAGCCTCATTATTATCCAAAGATGTCATTTCTTCGTCCATGGCCCTTTTCCAAATATTTCCATCCTCTGAATCCACTGCCTCCTTGACAGTTCTAGGATCATCATCAGTAATAGACAAAGAAAATTTTGAATGGAAATTAGATGGAGTATACCTTTCCGATAGCCTTCTTTATCGAACCAATCTCCTCAATACTGGAGTATGAGGATCTTCTTCTTTTGATTCATTTTCTTCTATAGAGTCTGACTCATCATCCTTTAAATAAACTCTATTTTCTCTGGTTCTTCCTTACTTGGTAGGACTTCTTGTTTAACAACATCATTCATTTCTCTAAATACCACATCTTGGCTATACACTACCTTCTTATTTTCTAGGTTCCAAAGCTTATAACCTTTGAGACCATCTTTATATCCAATAAAGATACACTTTTTGGCCTTCTTATCTATCTTACTCTTATTTTCCTTTGGAACATGAACATATGCATCACAGCCAAATACCTTGAGATGTGTGAGAGAAGGTTCCTTACAAGTCGATACCTTTTGTGGAGTCTTTTCATCCAACGTTGATGAGGGTGATCTGTTGACCAGGTAACATGTAGTACCCACTGCCTCTGCCTAGAATTCTTTCCCTAACCCGACACCACTGAGCATGAACCTTACTTTTTCCATCAACGTATTATTCATCCTTTCTGCAACTCCATTCTGCTGAGGTGTATATGGATTAGTCTTATGCCTTGTTATACCACACTTCTTACATAATTCTTCAAATTTATTCCCGTAGAACTCTCCGCCATTATCTGTGTTAAATTTTTAAATTAAAATAAAGTACCAAGGCAAGTGTTTCTCTTCCCTAGGTGCCTAAGGGGGAGAAATTGCTGAATATGGGTCTTAGTCAAATTAATTTGTGAGATGAAAATTAAAAGATAAC
>JASDQU010737172.1:79822-93073 GCA_032191745.1 Picea mariana | reverse complement strand
GAATTCCGCTGCAGAAATTGGGGCTTTTGCTTAACTTTTCCCCAATTTTTACCATAGACATTCTGCAACTATGAATTTTTCCCAATTTCACCCCGATAACACCAATTCAACCTCTGTAACAACAAATTGTTGTGGGTTGAAATTTTTGGAACAAATTTTTCCCAAACTCAATTCAAGAATTAAGAATTTCAACCACTAAAATCTCTCCATCTGTCATGGCTTCATTGTAACTTCGAATTCGACCAATTCCAGGTTTGAATTTGCTAGAATAAATATTAAATCAAGAATATCTCACCACGTGGCCAAATTTATCAATTTTCTCATGAATTTAACAACAGAAATTGGGGATTTTTCCCAATTCCGCACAATTGTTGTTACTTTTTACCATGGATGCTCTACAACTTGAAATTTGACAACTTCGAAATAAATCCTCTGTGAAATTTTGCTTCAACTCAACTTGCTCGGCCCATCCAGGCTCAGTGTTGAAAAATGAAGCTTTGATACCATATTGTAATGTCCCCGGCCACCCAGGTTGGGCCACGATACAAAAGAGAACTCTTTCATTCTCTTTGCGGGACATAATGTAACATACCCAACATCCAACTAAACTATGCCACATAAATTTTTCGAATTGCATGCAATTAAAATATATACACACAGAACTCTTACATATATATATATATATATATATATATATATATAAAACGTAAACAATCAAATACATCTGTAAATGCATGGATTCACACTGAAATAATAGTAAACGTATACATGCAACATGTACAGGAAATACCCATAAATATGCAGACAATTAGAACCACATAGGATGAACCCATAAAACTAAACACGTAAACAATAATGCAACATGTAAATTTATCACACAATAGACACTTATCTTGGTAAGAATATCACCAACTGCGTGCAGACCTTCCACAAACCTCCCAGCCTTAGACCACACTGCTCATCACTCTCAACAGTGGGTCACCCCCGAGCTGGGACTAAACTCCACCCGGGTAAAGGGATTTCTAACTAGGCTAATGGATCATAGACAACAAGAAAGACTCCGTCATAGGTGCCAACTCAAACTAACAGCCTATAGTCCCTCATTCCCCACATGCCAATCCCACTCTAGGAAGTGTGCCCCTTCTCTGCTCAACAGTCCTTCAACTACCCCACTCCCTTTTCGGGCTTCAACAACAGGCCGGACATGAAGTCTCAGAGCCTTGTAGCTTCAATTTAGCACATTTAGGAAATCAATTCCCAATAATTCTCTCACCCAGAGAAAATTCTCACGGGCCTGACAACCTGCCTCTTCAATATCCCACGGGCCTGACAACTCGTTTCTTCAGTCCAACTCTCAAGCTAACCAGGTACACAAACATGTATGGCTATGGATACAGGTTCAGGTACAGTGACATGAAGGTATGGAGGTCAACTGAGTGAGTGAGTGAAAGCTCATGGAATGGTTGCATGCATGATCGAATGATGGAAGAATGATGGGAAATCAACTAAGTCCCAACAATATGTATGCATGTACCCGACTTGACACTTGTCATGTTGGGAGCTACTTTGGCCCACTTGTCCCCATCTTTAGAAATTAGGATAAAATAATTATCCATAATTTATACTTTAAGAAATATTAATATAATATTCCTTTTTGGCTTAAGCTCCCTTGCTTAGCCCCTTTTCCTTAACTTTTATCCCCCACCCTTTCCCTAGCTAGTGGAGTTTAGTCCTCCATACTCTTTTATCGTGGTGGGTCTACGTGCAACAATGTATTTTATATTAATGTTGAGACATATACACAAGTAGGCACATTGGCCTTTAACATCTAGGCTCTTCGGTCTAATAATCACAAAACTGGCTCACCGGCCTATAAAACACAACATATACACAAAGGCTCCCTGGCCTCAAAATCACGCACACTTAAGTTGTGCGTGGTATCCTGGAATGTGCACACTTCATCATTTTACTGCACAATACATGCACACATTATGCCATGAAATATGCATGCCAAAATGATATTAAAAAACTCACCAACTTAAGTACATTTTCATTTACATTTACAATTGGGTTTGGCCTAGCGATATTACACCAAAGCAAGGCAATAAGCATGAAGAGACCCAAGCTCCCCCTATCATTCTCAATCTCATGGAAAATTGGGGTTTTGAAGTATGGGATGGATTATATCATAGGAAAGGTGGAACTATGGATACTTGTCAAGCAAAGTGGCAAAAGGGATATGGAATGCTATCTCATTTGGTCATCCACCGCTTAGAAAATATTGTTATTGTTTATATATATGTTGGTAACAATCATTCCCAGTTTGGTGAATTCCAAGTATGAAGGAGATTTAACAGGGTTGTTTTTTTAGAGTACTATTGATATAATGGAGCTTCAATCCTTACAAATTTTACGTGAATTGGATCTTGATTTCTCTAGCTTGGTTTGCTTCATCTTGGTTAAGTAGTCACACTTAAATTGGGGAAACTGTCTCTTTGGCTATACTATAATTTTTTTTTAGAATTTCTAAGTTCTTTTGATATAAAAAAAATGAATTCATTCTTTGATTTGGGTGTTGTGTTTTCTAGTGTGTTTTGGCACTGCCTCCTAAGCTCTTTGCTAGTCATTTAAGGGAAGTCTCAGGAGTGGTTTTGTGGGTCCGTTGGCTTGTCAGGTTCAAATTTCTTGTTCTCGTTTGGTTCTCTATCTTTGGATTAGAATTAATGGACTTCAAAGAGAGACACAAATTTAGAAGAGTTCTTCAATTCCACGAATAAATGATCAAAATTAATAGAACCTCTATTTTCTCGATTACCTCAAAAGTCCATGACAATGAACATCGGTCAATTTCTCAATTTTCTTCTATTATGGGTACATTGTTTCAGTAGAAACAACAAATTGCCACCCTTGAAGCTAAATGTAACATGTTAAGGAATATGGTAGTCAATCTGTGCAAAATGCTCAATCTAGAGCATCCATTCAATGAATGTTCATGAATTCGGGTCAAGGGGAACTAAAAGAAGAGGAAATTGTGCACTAGTGGATCAAGGATGTGGATATTGGGAACCAACACTATGTCCCAACCAACATAGGCTTGGAAGAGGCCACAAACCATCACATTTTCTGTTAAGTTAATGTTTTAAAAAAGTTATTGACATATTAGGAATTTACTATAGAATCTATAGTAGCAACAAGTAATGGGAAATTTTGCCATATGATATATGTAATTTTTGTATTTTGTACATAAGGAATTGTTTATGTTTCTTGGAATTAGTGAACAATCAATATGATGTAATGATGTTGTCTAGCATAGCTACAAATTTTTCATGATAAAATCTCCTCGGTTTTGGTTTAAGAAAATAATTCAAGTGAGGATATGTAATTCATTATGGGTCTAATTGCACTAGTGAAGATTTTATGGCATCTTACAAGAAGGGAATAATGATTGAAGCTATGAAAAAATTACATCCAATGGACAATTTGGATTCATTTATATATTCAGGTCTATTGCAAAGTTGCACGAGAATGAAATCTATTGTAATCTAAGGGATTACACAAGATAGATTACTAATAGTGCAGTCACATAGTTATAATATACAAGCATGCATACATAGAAGGAGGAAGAGGAGAAAAGTAGTAGTGGAACCAACAATAAGTAATCTTTTATTATATTTGATTAAGAGTATCCTTTTACATCATGGATTCATGCCTATTTCTACAATTGTATGACTTGAAGGTAGTTGCAATTGTCATAACTACCATGACTGGTTGACCAACTTGACTATCTGGTTGACTAAAATTCATAGTTGATTGGCTCTTTTACATTTGGTTGACTTGTAAGCCTAGTTGACTAGGCCTTCCAACATCTCCCCCACCCTCAAAATATTCTTTGTCCTAAATAAGGGGGAGTTTGTAAAACATACAAAATTTAAAAATTTTATTAAAAAAAATCCAAGAAGTACACTTAGGGTTTCTCCATTTGAATGAAGGTTGTCTCTGTTGACTCTTTTGTTATGAATGGCTCGTTGGTCATTGCATTGGAGGGAATGTTGGTAGTGCATATTGCAAGGAGGAATCCTTGGTAACTTCTATACAAGTGTTGTGAATGTGTGGGTCTATCTACTATAGTCGACCTTCAAAATGTCTCAAATCTCATGGTGCTTGCTAGGTTGTGATGGTTAAAAATTAAATTCACAAAACATGGGTGCTTTCTCAAAGACGTGGAAAGTTATCCCCTAGTAAATTTTGTAGTGGCTACCATAGAAATATGGAATTCCATTACAATATTTCTACAGATGAATGTTTTCTAAATGTACTCAATAAATTATACCCTATTACCACTTTTGTCACTTGCAACCAAGAACTTCTATGAGCCGAGAATCATTATTTTGTTCCCTAATGTATTTTGCACCACAATTCTCTACATTGTTGATGTGTCACCTACTATTAGAGTGAAGCCATCCTGGACTATCCTGAATACACACTCCATTTTGTAAACTTACGTATCCAAGCTTATGAGTCATTCATTTTGGGGGTGTTATCTTCATTACTAGGAAACCCCATGATTCTGCATATTAGACAAGTTGTATTAACTATGAGCTCCTTTAGCCAAATATGCCCTTTATGATATCAATTGACTATGAATTTGGTTGCTTCTTCCTTCCAACCATTGAATTGTACCACATGGGGTTCACTCAAATACAACCTGGTCTTAGCTCTTTTTAACATGAGGGTTTCATCCCTACACTTTCCACCAACCATGACCCATTTCTTGAAATTTAGCTAGTGCTTCTTCTATTCGATGTCTTTCATTCTTGCTTGTTGTATCTTGTTCATGTGCACCTCTAGATTTGACATCAGTTGTTTTTCAAAACTCTTTTTGGTTTTAGGTATGACCACTTTGGACTTTGGTGCTTCATATGGTGGGATTTCTCCTCTCATATTAAGAAATGTGGTTTCTTCTTGGTTTAAGGGTTTGTTGGTACTTATAATGATTTCTCAGTCGACTAGTRTGCTACAACTCTAAAACACTTGAATAGGGATTGTTATCCCCATTTTGTGGGATATTAAGGAGATGATGTCTCAAGGTCCTTAGGTTGCATATATKGAGTCCCGAGAGACCACATGACTAGTAGTGTTCACTTCCACATATGGAAGCCTACTCTATCACCACATCTCGATCCATTGTCAGCGCATCCACCACACCATCTAGCTTTTGGAAGGTAAATGAGTCTTTCTCCATGTGGTACAAGTCAAGTATTGTGGCAGGTAATCACCTTAATATTTGATTCATTTAAGCATGTTGTATTTAATCTTCTTTTGATTATAGAACACCTACTTGGACAATATTATTTTGACCCTGTTTCACCTTGGTAAGTGTCATAGATTTCCTAGTAAGTGGCCAACCTTTGGGGAAGGTTTGAAACTGGGGGTCCCTAGAGGGGTTATCGTACCATTCCTGACCATAATTACCACTTTCTGTTCATTTACATTCCCATGATATTTCCCTCTTCTGGGCCCTTTGAATTTAGTGACCTAAGAAGGGCATGTACCTCATTTCATGGGAAGAAGGGGATGGATGCCCAAGGGGATGGTTGTTGGAAAAATATAAGACCCTAAAATAAACCTTCTAGATGCTCACCCATTCAGGTATTGAGAACAATGAACTACTTCTCTTGAAAGAATTAAAGACCTACACAATATCAAACACACAGTAAATATGTCACTTGAATACAATACTAACACAAGTGTGTTACAACRCTTTACATGGTTACCCCTATGGCACTTTGTGGAACTCTTTGATCAAGTGACACTGTGCTACTGCCCCCCAATCCAATCGATTCACTATTGGGAGTGCACACGTGTTTGGATATTTAATCAATTAATAAATGACAATAAATGGGCTTGGAAAAAGGTTGCATTGTGGAAGAAGGTGCAACACACCCCCTACAAAGKCACSCATAAATGAGACAATACGAGCCCTTGTATGTCATGAAACTCATTGATCTATGAAGTATAAATCCCTTTCCACCTCATCATCCAATATATAACCTTGAAAGGCCATCCTTTGAAGCATCCCCTACTTGAGGATTTTGGTCTACCCAATAAGACTTTTATGACACTCCTCCCATACCTAAACTTGGTCAATTGTATATGGCCTTAGAGAATTTGTTTAATTTGATAAGGTAGTTTTKATGCACATGTTTAGGTGMCTTGCTTATTAGATGTGGTTTACACTTTTCATGATATCTTTGACTTGAKATCTTTGGAGGGCATACCCTTTTGATTTGCAGGACCTTGCTTGGTGGCCAATTTTGGGAGAACAAGCCTAGCTTGGGATTCCATGGTAAAAAACCCACGGGTTGGATGTTTTAGTCCCACACATTAGATCATAGAGACATGACTTTGGAGGCTTACATGGCATCATGGAGGATCTTACCCATCCCCTATTACCCAAATGACTTGCCTAGGAGAGGCAAAACATCACTTTTTGAGGCTTGATGTCATGATTGAGGGGGTTTGGTGATGATGAAGTTATTGTACATTGACACTTGGCATGGTTTGACCAAAGGAGACATGGATTGACCCTATCACATGAAGAGGAGGCTCAAGGATCCCCAACGAGCTCTTTCTTCTTCTCCAACAACTTGGAAAAGTGTTAAAACATTCCTTAAAGGGGTGACACCATCTTACTTTTAGGGTTTCTAACGTGTTAAAGTGAAAATTAAATATTATTATTTGGTTCAAGGGGTAGAATAAGGGTTGTTGACCCCTTATATTATGTTTTACCCTCCAAAAACATAACTCTCCCATTTGGAGACATACTTGGCTAAAATTTTCGCTACCCTTGGGGATTTTCTCTCTCTTTTCCATTTTGTCATGGTTTACTTTTCTATTGATGGAAGGAAGTGGTGTGATACCTCCTATGGATCATTTAGTTTGCATAATGGTGGATAACTCTGGGTAAATTAGAAGTTTATCTTATTGATTCTTGCTCTAGTTGAACGATTTTATCTTGTTATTGTCTCTTTTTCTTAGTTGCAAGATTAACTAGTTTAACTTCTTGGGGAGTATAAGTGCATACAACCCCACTAAGCTCGTCAATTTTTGTCTTGGAAATAATTTATTACTTAAGGGAGTGCTAGGAGAAGTAAAATTATTACACCCTTCTAACACTTTCCTAGTTAGATTTACTTGCCTTGGGGAGTAAGAGGGTTTACACCCCCAAGGAAGTAGTATAGTTAAATCACTCTTTGAATCCATAACCCAATATTCAAGGCACTAATCATTTACTTTTTTGCATTGAAGAAATAAAATAGTGCATTGGGAAACGTGATTTTTGGTCATTTCAAATTTCTGCAATTTGGGTTTTGTTCCTTGTGCCTAGAGCACCTCTTGGCCAGTAGGGCATCCCCTCTAAGGGATATTGATTTCTACTGCTATAGATGTTTGTCTTCAGCCATTAGGGCTTCAGAAAACCCAACACTCTTTCACTTATAACTTGATTTTCAACCGTCGGAATTAGCTAAGAGTTTGCCACATTTATCTACTTGATCTAGCACAACTTTTGGGTGGATTCTTTGTGAGTTTTGGTGGTTGAATTTACTGCTGTAACAAAAAGTTTGATACAGCCATAAGGCTGAAAAATATTTATGCAAACACCTTTTATTACAACCTTCTTTCATTGCTAAAGTCTAATTCTATATTACTTGGGTTGATCTAGTTTTTTCTATTTTATCTCTTGCTCTTTCTACTAGACCTTTAGCAACTTATTTTGAAACATTCATTATCATCTTTATTGCTAATATATACTGTTACTAACTGCTAACATTAGGGACATCAAGATTAACTTGCTTGTCAATCATATACTTGGGCTTGTATCATTGTTTTCCTTGTGTCTTGGGCAGGTACAATCAACATTTGCAAGGTCTACTACTTCTTGGAAACTCTTGGCTACCATATGTTGGGATTTGGTGACAACGAATTCTTCCAAGGATAGATTTGGATCCTATTATTCTGCATTGGTTGCAACTAAATAGACCAAGTTAGAATATGGATAAGCGTGCATTAAATGAATTAGTTTCTTGTGTAAATTACTATAAATTTGTGTATGCCCGTAGAGGTTAGGACAGAGTGAGAGATGTATTAGTGAATTTGTTGTAATCTCCATGATCTGAATAATAAGACAATCAATACCTCTACTTGGTGTACATAGCCCAATGTTTGGGTGAACCAAAAAGAAATCTCTGTGTTTCTTATCTATGTGATTCCTAATTATTATATGTGAATTGTGTTTTCCACATTTGCAATTCTAAAAATTGGTATTAGAGCTGCATTGGAGATCCATGAGGACCAGATCCATGGTGCAAGATCGTGAATTGAGTGAGTAGCAGGTCATCGATGCTCCCTAGGCAGTGTTAGAGGCGCATCGACACACTCACACTTGTGAAATTCCAATTTTTGAAAAATTCATGCACCCGGGAAATGCATCACAGAGCGCTAGTGCTCCCCCATCCATAGTGAGGGAGCATTGATCCAACACTAGCACTCCCCCATCCATTTTGAAGGAGCGTTGATCTCCTTTAAGAAACATTCACATGTTTTTTATGAAGTGAAAAAGTAAAGGTGTGGTTTCTTTTTTGAAA
The DNA here is from genome assembly GCA_032191745.1 of Picea mariana. Lineage (NCBI taxonomy): Eukaryota > Viridiplantae > Streptophyta > Pinopsida > Pinales > Pinaceae > Picea > Picea mariana. The sequence goes on along the minus strand of JASDQU010737172.1, from coordinate 84,428 downwards.
ATGGAAAGGTATGAGTTTAAATACAATATTTGTAATTAAATATTGTGGAGGAATTAAAGTTCTTTTTCAAAAATGAATTTGTTTTTTAAAAGAATGAACAAGTCAAGTCAACTGGGTGGATGTTTTAAAATATTTTTATGGATTAAAGGTATAAAGTAAAAAAGTAAAGGTGAATTTTATTTTTTGTTTTTAAGAGGTGAGGTTAGTAAAAAAGGATTTTTTATTAAACCTTTTGGAGTTTATACCATTGTTTCTCCACAATTTTTAAAGGGCTTGGTTTATAAGCAATGGTTTTGGAAATTTTTCTTCTGCTAATGATGAAAACTCAGAGTGCTAAATTAGAAATTGGAATTTTTTCTTTTGCTAATGATGAAAACTCAGAGTGCTAAATTAGAAATTGAGAAGTTCAATGGCAAGAATAATTTCAAGATCTGGAAGGTTAAGGTGCACGATTTGCTCATGCAACAAGGAGTGGTGAAGGTGCTTTTGGGAAAAGCAAAGCAACCCATGACCATAACAGATGAATACTGGGATGATATCGATGCGAGAGCACTGAGTGCCATACACCTGTGTTTGGTCAATGATGTTTTGTTCAACATTGTCTCGGACAAGACAACAGTCGGTTTGTGGATGAAGCTGGAAAACTTGTATATGATGAAATCCTTGACGAACATGATCTTCCTGGAAAGGAAATTGTACAGTTTTTGCATGAAGGAAGGTATGCAAATAGTTGATCATTTAAATACTTTTAATACTCTTTTAGTCCAGTTGACTAGCATGGGAGTGAAATTCGAATCTGAATATAAGGAGATTACATTATTGTGTTCTTTGCCTGAGTCATGGGATCACTTTGTTACCTCTATTGGTTTCAACACAACAAAAAGTATTGAGTTTGATGTTATTGTTGGAGCTTTACTGTCTGAGGAAACAAGGAAGAAATCCAATTCGGAAACCTCTACATCTAAGGCGATGATGGTCAGAGGTAGACCTAAAGAAAGAGGACAAGGTCAGAGGGATTTCTCTTGGTCAAAGTTGAAGGGTAAGAAGAGAAAGCTTAAGTGTTGGTTTTGTGGCAAATATGGACACCTAAAGAAGGATTGTTGGAAGAGACAACAAGCCTCCAAAGAATACCCTCCAAAATAGACGAAGGAAGCAAACACAACTGAAACAGGTTCAACAATAGGTTAAGGTATGACTGATGAAGTTTTATCAATTAGTATTGGTTCACGTCATGATCAAAAATGGTTATTAGATTCTGATGCTTCAAATCACATGTGTCTTCATAGACATTGGTTTGTTACTTACCAGTCTATAGATGATGGAATTGTTTACATAGGAAATGATATATCATGTAAAGTTGTGGGAATTGATAGCATTTGAATTAATATGTTTGATGGAACTGTTAAAATACTAACTGATGTGACACATGTACCTGAGCTTAGGAAGATCCTAATTTCTTTGAGAATCTTAGACACTAGAGGATATAAGACTATTTTTCAAGGTGGAGTTACGAAGGTCTACAGAAGAATCCTACTGGTTATGAAAGTGAAGAAGGTTGGTGACCTGCTTCTGTTAGAATGAAGAACTAAGTTAGATAAAGCAATGACCGTTTCTGAGAACAACAGTGATTTTGTTTGACTGTGGAATCAACGATTGGGCCATATGAGTGAAAGAGGATTGAAGGTATTATCTGATCGCAAGTTACTTCCTATTCTAAAGTATTTAAAGTTAGATTTCTGCAAGCACTGTATTTATGGAAAATAGAATAGGCAGAAATTTAAAACTGAAAGACACACCAGTGAAGGAATCCTTGATTATATCCATTCTGATGTTTGGGGACCATCCCCTACTATTTTGTATGGAGGATCATCATATTTTGTTATAAATGATTTCTCTAGGAAAGTGTGGATCTATATGTTGAAAAGAAAGGTTAATGTATTTACTGTTTTCAAGCAGTTTAGAGTTTTAGTGGAAGATAGCACTGGTAGGTCCATTGAATGTTTAAGAACTGATAATGGTGGTGAATTTACGTCGATGGAATTTGAGAAATATTGCAAGGAGTTTGGGATTGATAGGCATAAAACCACTACCTATACTCCTCAACAAAATGGAGTTGTTGAACGCATGAACATGACTCTTCTAGAGAGAGCAAGGAGTATGCTAAGTAAGGCCAACTTGCAGTAGGAACTGTGGGAAGAAGCAGTAACTACAACTTGTTATCTGGTGAATCGATCACCATCAACAACAATAGAGTGAAAAATTCTATAAGAGGTATGGACAAGTCATCCTTGTCATTATTCTAATCTTAATTTTTTTGGTTGTGAATCCTATGCTTTAATTTCGAAACATCAACGTTCTAAATTAGATCCAAAATAAAAAAAGGCTTATCTTTGTTAGATATGGTGATGGTATTAAGGGGTACATGTTGTGGGATCCTACTGTCCACAAGATCACCATTAACAAAGATGCAATATTTGATTAATCATCTCTCATCAAATCACATGTAGATGTTCAAATGAAACAGGAAGAAGTACCTAAGTATCAATAGATTCAGTTTGAAACTAGTTCAAATACAGATGAAAGTGAACATGAAAAAGTTTCTGAAGATGTTCATGAAGAGTTTCCTGTAGAGGAAGACATGGTTGATGATAACAATCAATAGATTATGGATGAGCCACAAACTTCCCTAAGGAGGTCTACACGGGTCAGAGTTCCTCCAAGAAGGTATGATGATTTTGTTTTGTCAGTTTCTTTAAGTACTAATGATGATGAACCTTCATGCTATCAAGAAGTTGTGAAGGGTTCTAACAGTGATAAATGGAAAGAATCAATGAAGGAATTAAAGAGGAATTCCAAATGGGACCTGGTAGAACTTCTAAGAGATAGAAAAACAGTAGGTTTCAAGTGGGTCTACAAGCTGAAGAAGGGTGTTGATGATAAGGTGGAAAGGTACAAAGAAAGGCTGGTTGCGAAAGGATATTCTCAGAAAGAAAGTATTGACTTTCATGAGATTTTTTCACTAGTTGTTAAGTTTGTTTCAATTTGAATTTTGTTAGCATTAGTTGCATTACTTGATTTGGAGTTGGAGCAGCTAGATGTTAAAACTGCCTTATTACATGGAGATTTGTATGAGGAAATTTACATGGAAAAACCTGAAGGGTTAGTTCAGAATCACAACAATAAATTTGTGTGCATGCTCAAGAAATCATTGTATGGTCTGAGGCAGTCACCCAGACAATGATACAAGAAATTTGACTCTTTCATGGTGAGCCAAAATTATACAAGGAGTGAGTATGATCATTATATCTACTTTAAGAAATTGAATAATGGAATATTCATTATCTTAGTATTGTATGTTGACGATATGATTTTAGCAAACAAAATCATAACTTAGATCAACAAGTTAAAGGCTCAAATGGCTAGGACATTCGATATGAAAGATCTAGAAGCAACAAGGGAGATTTTGGGCATGGAGATATTCAAAGACATGAGGAATGGTAAGATTTGGTTGTCACAACAGAAGTATGCTGAGAAGATAATTTTGAGGTTTGGTATGAACGATGTGAAACCAGTTTTAGTCCCTTGGGCTTCCCATTTTAATATTTCTTCAAGTTTATGTCCTAGTACAAAAGAAGAAAATGAATATATGTCTCGAATACCATATGCTAATGTAATAGGAAGTCTAATGTATGTGATGGTTAGTACAAGGCTAGACATTTCACATGTAGATGGGGTTGTCAAAAGGTATATGGAAAATCCAGGTAAAGAGCACTGGGAAGCAGTGAAATGGGTGCTTTGGTATTTGATAGGCACAAGTGATTACTGTATCACTAATAACATTGGTTGTGAATTAGTCTATGGATATGTTGATTCTGATTTTGTAGGTGATTTGGACAAGAGAAGGTCGACTTCAGGGTATGTCTTTACTCTTGCAGGTGGATCTATTAGTTGGATGTCAAAGCTACAAAACATTTTTTCTTTATCCACTATAGAAGCATAATACGTAGCTGCTTCACATGCTTGCAAAGAGGCAGTTTGGTTGAAAGGTTTGTTTGGTGAGTTTGGAAGGATGCAGAACAAAGTAAAGTTATTTTGTGATAGTCAAAGTGCTATTCACTTGGTTAAGAATCCAACCTACCATAGTAAAACAAAACATATACCTATCAAGTACCATTTTTAAGACAATTCATCGATGAACATGGAGTCTCTCTTGAGAAAGTGCATAGAAAAGAGATATGTGCAGACATGTTCACAAAACTAGTACTTTTAGAGAAGCTATGATGGTGCTTAGCTTCTCTTGGCTTGTAGAAAAGGTGATGAACAAAAGGAAGGAGAAAGGTATTAGGTTAATTGTTGTTAAGGTGGATATTGTTGGGATTTGGTGACAACAAATTCCTCCAAGGATGGATTTGGATCCTATTATTCTGCGTTGGTTGCAACTAAATAGACCAAGTTAGAATATGGATAGGAGTACATTAAATGAATTAGTTTCTTGTGTAAATTACTATAAATTTGTGTATGCCCATAGAGGCTGGGACAGAGTGAGAGATGTATTAGTGAATCTACTGTAACCTCCATGATCTGAATAATAAGACAAACAATACCT